>OMKY01212929.1:0-12148 GCA_900302395.1 Bregmaceros cantori | reverse complement strand
CACACACACACACACACATTCTCTCACACACACACCCACACTCATATATACACACGCGCATCCTCTGCCCTTGCTTGCTCTGCCCACAGCAGAGGTCCTACATTGCTTCTCTGCCCCCAACAAGACCTCATCTAAATTCAACAGCACAACACAGTATGGTGGATATTCTGGAAATTCCCACGCAATGTGTATCTGTGAGCCAATTGTCTCGGAAATCCTTGTTGTTCATCATGTTTCAAGATTAGAGATTCATTGAAAACGGAAACGGTGGTGCCCAGGGTGGGAGGGGTCCCCTACAATGTTTTGGGTCCGGTTCCTCACCCTGTCCTGGAAAAGATCCTGAATGGGTGGTAGGGTGGCGCCGATGATTTTCTCCGCCATTCTGACAACAGTATCCTGCTTGTAGCAGACTGTGACAAGGGTCTTCCTCATCCAGCGACCTCGGTCTAGTGTTGTCTAGTGTGGTCAGTAGCAGAGCTTGAAAACGGAATTATTTTTAAGACGTACCGTTCCGAACGGTTCAGGCAGGTTTCTGTTTAACCTTTTACTCCTCGGAACCGCTCCGCCACCAAAATATCGGTCCTGAACCGGTTCGGAACACAAACATTTAGTTTGTTCTTAAAGTTCCTTATATAACAATATAAGGAACTTTAAGAACGAACAAAATGTTTGTGTTCCGAACCGGTATTACATTTAAATATAGTTTATACAAAATATGTTTGGTCGACGTTTAAACTTCAATGCAACTGTATTAACGCCATTGCGGTCGCTTCTTCGTCTGTCCACAAGATGGAGCCCCAGATGCATGGGGCTCGATGACTGACAGTGAAAGTTGGACAGTTGCACAACCAGAAATAGTCTCCCTGACATCAGATATGTTACAATATAACGGTATAACGGTTTTGTGGATTTCATAATGTTCAGTTTCTGTTCCGGAACATTCAAAGAAATCTTTTTTCGTTTCCGTTTCTGCTCCTCGTGAAATTCCATAAATATCCGTTGGTTTTCGGTTTTCGTTTTCATTCCTTGAACCAGTTCGGAGCCGTGGTCAGTAGGTTGAGATACAGATAGGCTTGCACAATGCAATCATTCAGAGACATTCTCTTCAATTGCGGCGTGAAAATGAAATGAAAGGGAGTTTGTCCACAGCTATTTTTCAATATATGCACCAAATCCATTGTACAATTGTGCTGGGAGAATAATTTAAATTTCAACAAGGCAAGGGGCGCCTGGTGGTAAGAGGAACAAAAACAAACAAAATGACTAGAAGGCAATGCCCCTTCCGACTAGGGAATTGCTCGCCTTTGACTCTCCGCTCAAAAACATTGAACAGAGATTCAATATACTGCTCACGTGCGTGTTCATGCTTCATGCATGCGAATGTGTGTCTGCGCATGGTCTCTGGAAGATAATCATCTCAGCATATTACTGAAACATGAAAGGTAAACCTGTCGACTAATAGCATAGGCACTATGCGAGTCCAACGCTGATAAGAATGTTCATGTTTGACATCATGTCTGTGTATATACGGTGAATGTGATGTGCGCCGTGCGACACTGCCGACATCACAATATTTTTTGGTGTTATAGAGATGATTCTTTTATTTTTTATTTTTTTGTGGGCAGAAATTTTACGTTCAAATTAATGCTCCCTCGAAAAAAATTCTGAGCTTCCCCTCCAAAAAAATCCAAGTAAAAATGAAAATAATATGTGTTTCCCAGTAGCTCATTTGGTCAGGCAGAATATTACAAAGCCGCCTGGCCACTTCCCCCTTCTTCAGCCGTTTCCAATTTAATCCAGTCGAATACGCTAAAAATGGGACACAGAAACATATGTAGCCATGGCTAAATGGCTACTTCTGTCTGCCCTGGCAGGGCCAGAACCAACGCATCGTCCACGCATCGCACATCGCTAGATTGGGTCTGGGAAAATCTGGCAAACCGACGGTACGGATCCAATCAGTCAATGAGCGCGGGCGTGGAGAGAGTTTGTACGGGCTACACAAGACGTGGGCGGAGTTTGTACGGGCTACGCGAAACGTGGGCGGAGTTTGGTTGTCACTCCTCCATGCCGCTTGTCCCACCTACTGCGCTGTGACTGGATAACACAATTTGATTGCCAACTTTTTCTTTACGTTTTCCAACCCTGGTTTTACCAGACCCAATGATCGTTCTAATCGTGTGCAATGTGTGGATGATTTGGTGGTTCTGGCTTGCCAGGCTAATTTCTGTCTGTCTGTGACAGATAAACTATAACAGCTAAGCCATAACATATGTATTCTGAATCATCATGAATCGTGTTTGTAGCGCATGAGTTTAAAACAAAAAGTCAAAAAACATTATTTAACAATAATGGGTCGGATTAAATTTCTCTAGCACGCTCCCTGAACCTTCAAGTGTTTTGAGGGCGGAAGATTCATCAAGCGACGCAAAGGGAAGGGGAGGTTATCGCTTGTGGGAGATGCTATGTGCCGCGGTCGCTTCGCTTGGAGTACCAGCAGGAAAGCGAGCAGCTGGTGGCTCTGAACGAAGCACTCGCAGGGGGCAGTGGTGGCCCATCGGCACTCTTCCCTGCGGGCAGGGCATGGGTTATGGCGGTGTCTCAGCGCTTAGTGTCGATGGGAGATATTATAACAGCACATCAGCATGGCCAAAAAAAAAACGTAAGTAAATTAAAATGATGTGATTCATTTTGTGTTTAACCTTAGTTAACACAAGTACCGTTGGGTACTCCTTCTAGTATGTAATGTTTTGCTTTTTCAAAAATGAATCCCAGACTGGTTCTGCTCGCTCCAAATCTGAGTGTACGTATTGTTTGATGTTCGCGACCTACTTCTGTCCTTGCCTCTTTAGCTGCGAACACCAACACAGAATAAGTGTGTCAACCGTCAAGCCTTGCTGCCTAAACCCACTGAATTTTTTATTTATTTCTTTTTTGTACGTGCGCTTGCCCCATTTTCCATTTTTGCTCCATTACTTCCTGGAACAACACCTCCGTTTCCAGACTGTTGCATCAAAATTTAAATTTCCCCGTCGTCCGCTGCAGAACTGGCGTTCCAAACATCTGCGTGTTGATGAAAGCAAGACAAAATGGCAGCTGAAGGGCTTGATTTAGTTTGCTGTGTTTCATGTGAACATTTGTGAATCGTAACATTTTCATTGGAAAGTGAAATGGCTATGCATAAAGCAAAACATTACTTCAAGAAATAAAAACGGAAGCGGCTATAATGGTGCTACAGTGGAGGATGTGATGTACAGTGTACATTGTACAGTGTAAACAGCAGCGATACCTGGCAGGCAAGTGTCGGTCGACCTTGCTCCAAAAACAATAACAGCCTCCATTAGGGACACAGCTTCAGTACCTTCTCCAATAGACGAGTTCGGGGGGTACTTTCGGTGTCTGCACGTCACGTCCGGTGTCATTTAGTTCGCTGTGTTTTTGGCAATTTTTCAACATGTATAATCGGTGGGAACACACACCTACAGGGTTATTTAAAACGGATGGTGGTAACTTGCGGTTTTCTATTCAACACCCAAACTCCAACCTCGTGCGGATCTGTGACCCACAAATGTATGATTTAATAATCAGTGCAACTCGTTCCATTTTCTCATTCCTTTTGGAATAACTAGTAGAGGCAGCCAGCCTATTGGTTCAGAAGAACATGTGACCACTCTGTGAGTAACATTAAGTTGGATTTTGACTGTATTTCATGAATATTTATACAAAATTATGAACGGAGCGAGTGGTGTGATGTGTAACTGGTCACAGAGCGACATCTAGTGGTCGGATTTTACACTGGCGTGCGTTTTGTGTGTTTTGTGTGCTCGGACTACGGTCCAGTACCAGAGTTGGCATAGGCAACAATAAGGCACTGGAAGTGACCTGCAGAAGCGTGGGACAAAATGACTCCCCCCAGTTTCGCACGTAAACTCGTCTATAGCACACACACCATCTTGCATACATTCAAGTAAATATATTCACATAAACAGATAAGAACAGCTGTAGCAATTTCAGACAGGAACGCATAAACCACAAGTTACAGGAATGAGAATTCTATTCTATGAAAGAACGTAGAATAGAACTCTTATTTTGAGGCGTAAACTTGACTTTTGTCAAATCTAAAACTGGACTAAACTATGCAAACCTTTTTCGTTTTTTGAGAGAGTGCAGCTTCGTTCTCTTTCTGTTTTTTCTCACATAATTAGCAGTTGCAATGTATACAATTGTCGAAAATATATTTGTAATGATATCATTAGTTGTTAATCCCACCTGACATTTAACATTAGCAAATATGAATAATAACTTAAATAATGTTGCTAATCTTTCTTGCATGTTGTTTGCCAAGGGTTAAAGCAATGTGATGTTGTCCTGTTTATTGACAAGGTTAGCGTGAAAGGGGTATGAGTGTGTGTTACACAGCTGCATTTGAAGTCTCTGCATTTGGAAAATAATTTTTGTGTTTCACGTGTTATTTGCCGTGATGTAAAGTGTGAATCCAAAAAAACGAGCCGCTTATTTTGTTCCCTCCAAAACCCTAGCCCCTAATCCCTGACCTAACCCCCTACCACAGATCTCCAACCTAACCCTAACATTAACCTAACCATAACAAAATAAACGTTTCGTTTTTGGGATGATCGGAATGGAGTTACTTCGGAATGGTGGGGGCCCTCCGGGAAATGAGACCTGCAGCAGATGTCAGTGAGTGGAAGCAAACTCACACCTGCATATGCTGTGAGCTGAAGCCACAGTCACAAGATGTAGTTGTTAGATTCAGCATCGTAACCAAATGCGGCACAGAGCCAGAACCAGGGCTTGAAAACAAAATTATTTTTAAAACGTTCCATTCCGAACGGTTCAGGTAGGCCTATATTTAACGTTTTCATTCTCAGAACCGTTCCGCCACCAAAATATCGGCCCTGAACCGGTTCGGAACGCAAAGATTTTGTTTGTTCTTAAAGTTCCTTATATTATGCAATGTTACGTTTAGATATAGTTTATAGAAAAATTATTTGATGGACTTTCAAACTTCAGTGTAATTGTATTAACGTGAAACCAGGTTTAAAACGTCATTACATTCTCTTCCTCGTCTGTCCACGAGATGCATGGGGCTTCATGCCGGACAGTGAAAGTTGGATGGATGCACAACCGGAAATAGTCTCCCAGACATGAGATATGTTAAAATAAATAAAGAACAAAAAAAACGTTTTAAACCGCTTTGGTGGATTTTATAATGTTCTGTTTCTGTTCCGGAACAGTTGAAGAAACCTTTTTTCATTTCCATTTCTGCTCCTCGTAAAATTCTGTAAAATTCTGTTCGTGTTCGGTTTGGACCCCTGGCCACCACAGGAAAAAAAGTTTGACCGAAAGAAGATCTTCAAAGGACAGACATATCTCATCTATGAAATGATGCCGACACACACACACAAGCACATGCAGGCACACAAACCCAGTCAAAGTCTTCATGACTATTAATGATGTTGCACGGGCATGGATCCAAAGACAGCGGTTCCTGGTGTTAATGTAGCATCTAGTCATGATGCGTTGTGGCTGCTCAGCTCCTACTGCTCTTTGCTGTACCTGACTCCCATGGAACGCCAAAGCTGCAAACTCTACCACTATCTTCTGTTGTGCCAACTTCTGTAGACCGTTTTACATTAAAGGAAAACACCCAGGAAAATTTCATACTGAAATATGTTGTTCCATGAGCTTTGCCTAGTCGAAATAGGGTGAATTGCCCTAATGTGGGACAGTCAGTTGCCTTATGTGGGACAGTGAAATGTAGTGTTGAAGAATTGAACTTAATGTTGGACACATGACTTTGTTTGCTTTGACCATAATTTCACTGACATTGATTTAGGGAGGAGCCAGAGCCACTGGAGGTTAGGTGTCCCACATTAGGCAGCGACCAACGCTAGAGCAATCCAACCTACCTAGCTTACCTCCACGCACGCTATATAATAAGCATAGTGGTTAATGCATACTAACCAGTTACCTACAGTTAGTTATTGCATTTGTTGAGGTCATCCACTGAAGAAGCATTTATTTATGTGATCAAAACCCAGTTAGGCCATGAGACTGGGTATTTCTCTGTATTTCTCTTTCTGTCTATCTCTCTCTCGCTTATACTCACACAGCCACAATGTGGTTTTCTGGGGCATGTATGTCAGTTAAATAATTCACTCACCGTCTGGTTGGAATTATATAATCTAACTAGAAAGCGTACTGAGAGAGCTCAGGTGCGTACGTCATTTTATCTAAATATGATATAATGAAGGTGCTTTAGACCGAAGGTTCTATAGACCGAAGGGTCTAACCCCTAAACCTAACCCCTAACCCAAACCTAACTCAGAGAGTTAGGTTTGGGTTAGGGTTGTGGCGCGTATCACTGCCGCATCTCTTCCCATCCACTTACATGGTATTTTCGGGATTTCCTGTAACAAGCCTCAACGAACTTCAATGGAAAGGCACCCTAAAGGTGTCAACTTCACATTACTCGTGTTGCATTGTGGGAACTCCCACCCTCTCACGAGGGAGAGAGAGTCGGGAGTGGGGGAGAGAGACATACCACAGTGCGGAGGCATTCGGCTTTGTGAACCTTCGGTCTACCCCGCGTAAACAGAGCGTACGTACACAGTTTGTTAATTAATTGCCACCACAGACTTGTGACCATTTGATGACTCACTGATTACAAGTTATGTGAGTAACAGTGACTTCCAAAAACCTGCCCCGCGGCAATATTCCGGCATTAAAAACAGACGGAAAGTCTCATTACTAATCCTCCGACTAGATAAACAAAATATGGAGAATCATGAATTTGTTTTTATACGCGGCCATGAGGTGAGTAGCGTTCGCAAAGGCTTGAGCAACGTAAAGGTTCTGCGGGTGTCAGGCAAACACCAGGCGTTACTCACATATTGACCGCTATCGACCTGTTGTACCGCACCTGTGCACTACCAGCCACCAATAAGAAGTCAATTTGTTGTAGTGCAGCCGTTTGTATTTCTGAGGGGCTGAACAGCGGGAAAGCCAGGCAGTTTTTTTTTTTAAACCTGCCCCACCCCTCCCCTCCTTGCCAAGGGCTAATCAATAAATAGCAGCAAGAGCGGCTGGGGCCTGGGGATAAACTATTAGAGCCGCACGCCAGCTCTCACCGCCACCAGACCCTGCGATCAAAAGATGACATAGTATACTATATTTCAAGAGTAATGTGTTCACAGTCAGGGACACTCGCGTCATGAATTAAAGCATTTGCTGTACAAATTGAAGACAAATTGGACATGGTGTTGAGAGGCAGCATGCCAGAAAATGCCTTGATTTGCAAGTCCACAACTCATTCACATACCACCAGTACACTGCCAGTTTATTTCAGTAAACTCACATACAATAAGCAAGCACTGGTTAAAAAAAAGGTAGGGTGGATTGTCCTTTTTTGCAGCTTCCTAATGTGGGACAGTCAGTTGGCTAATGTGGTACAGTGAAATGTAGGGTTGAACAGTGAACTACCTTAATGTTAGACACATTGCCATAGTCTCACTGACATTAATTCGTTTAGGGAGGAGCCACAGTATAGACTGTATATAAAAATGGATACTGCGTTCGTTTTGATGTGCCAACTTCCGGGTTGGTATGGGGGGAGCCTAGTCTCCTAAAACCAAGCCCTATGGGAATTCCAATACAAATATTTTAATCTTGGCAGCCTGTTTTAACCTATTTAAAGATCTTTCCTAATTGTTTTTTTAATGTATATTGTTGGGATAATTATCACTTAATTGTGTGAGGGGGGGGTCATAATTTCACAAATGCGTCAGATTTGGAGTTTTTTATTTCAGCTCCCATAGGATCCCATTCATTCTGAGTCAGTCATTGGCGCCCCTAGTGGACAGTACCACCGGAAGAAGACACGTGTGGGGTGTCTCTCTCTCTCATATACTGTATAGCTCTCGCCATCTCTCCTTGTCTCCGGATATACGGGTACTTTCAACAATGACAGCGTGCAGTCGGGGGCTTCAACACGACTTTGATGAAAGCAATGGGATGACGTCGCGCACGCTGCGTCTACTTTATATACAGTCTATGAGCCAGAGTCACTGGAGCTTAGGTGTTGCAAAGTATCTTTGCAAGTATCTGTGGCAACAGGTACTAGCAGCAATGGCAGTGACTGCATGATATGCTCTCAACCAGGAACTATAGACAGGTGTACACAGTAAATACAGGGGGCTGACATTTTGAAAATACGGCTTGAAGTTACTCACTCTGTGTGGTCACATGTTCTTCTGGACCAATGGGATGGATGCATTCACTGGCATGGCTGTCAAGAATGAGTAATTGGAATGGGTTTGGCAGATTATTATAATAAATGACACTAGGAGTCATATTGAGCCTATAAATGTAACCGGAACTAGCCACCTCCTCAAACTCCTTTATTGGGAGCACTTCATGATTCAGTGTCTTGCCCAAGGACACTCTGGCATCGAGACTGCTGTGATTCGAACCACCAATCTTTTGGCTCTACCAACTTAGCTACGGCCAGCCCCATGGCCGTACGACAGCTTCATCAAATTTGAAAGTTGCGTTCAATTTAATCATATTGGTCACTGCTGACTTTTGAGCACCAGTTATCACCTCTAATCCATGCATTTATCACCTGTCTTCCCCATCTTTTCCAATTTTTGCTGTGCCTTATTATCTTTCAGCAATTCAGTTGTCACTGAATTGTATGATCATATCACTTGTGCTTTCGTGCTGAGTCATGTTTTTTATGTGGTCTGATTTCTGCCAAGATTCTACTCAACTCAACTCAACAGATTTTTATATAGCGCCAAAATCATAGCCGAAGCTGCCTCAAGGCGCTTCACAAAAGTGATTACGTTTTTAGAATTCGATTTAAGGAATATAGCAGCTATTTACCTAACTACCTTTCAAACTTGATTTCCCAGTTAAGGACAGTAATTTGGGATTGGTTACAGAACACTTTTAACGGTGGACTGGAAAGGAGAGAGAAGAAAGAAGAAATAGGAGATCAAGACTTTCAATCAGTCTCGATCTCGGCCTAGTTGAAAAAAATGACCTACAGTTTTTGATTAGTTATCGTTAATGTTGATTTGTTTTGATTGGTTAACAGAACTCCTTTAACGGAGGACTGGAGAAAAGAGGAGATTGAAATTTTCACTCAATCTCAATCTCGGCCTAGTTGAAGAAATAGCTACTGTTTTGGATTATTTAATCTAGTCTTGCACATTGATGAATCTCCCTCACATATGCTAGTGTTCTGTAGCATGGCATTTCAAACGCATAGATTTTATTTTGTGATCCTATTCAATTGAGGATCCACTCACATACAGACACAAAATTTGAATTGGAAATGCAGGCTGTTGCATACGAGTGTGTCTAGCACATAGCATTAGTGCAATCAATTCGGGAACACGCAGAACATATTTAAGAATAAAATAAAAGTTACAAATATAAACACAAATAATGTGTACAAGATTGTACTTTTTTTGTAAACAAATGTTATACTTGGAAGCAATATCCTTGTCATTAAAGTGACGTCACTCAGTTTTAAAATAGATATGCAGAAAATATAATACTTTCATTTTATTGTCACAATGAACAGCCTCAGTGAACTTGCAGGACAATGAAGTTGGGCGCGGCCATTGTGCGATTAGAAACGGCACTTTGACAGAGGGATGCCAGCGTCCATTGCCTCTGCGCCGTGACATTCAAATCGTTTAATGGTCCTCGTCTCTCTTATTGGACATTACTAGCGTGACATTACTTGTCGCGCTCATCAAAAATATTGGGCTCCAGTTTGTGGCACACTGATTCACGGAAAGGGAGATAAGCAACGAAACATGGGCGAGAAGCAGGGATGAAGGGGGGGAGAGAGAGGGAGAGAGAGAGAAAGACAGGGAGGAGGGAGCAGTCTTGCAAGGCAACAAGGGGATAGCAGCAAGCCACTGCAAGATGCTGGATACAAACAGAAGCTAGAGAAAGAGAAAGGGGTGGAGGTAGAGGGAGAGATACAGAGAGATTGAGGGATACAGAGAAGGAGAGGAAGCATAGAGGGGACAGGCATAGAGAGAGCAAGACATTAAGAGATAGAGTGATAAAGACACAGACAGTGATACAGAGGGCGACAGACAGATAACTAGAGAGACAGAAAAAATTTGAAAGAGATAAAGATATTACAAAGAGTGAGAGGGAGGTAGAGAGATTCCCAATAAAATGTTTTGGCAGCACACAATTAAGAGGTTCATGCCAATAAAGCTATTTTGAATTTCAGGCAATGTCCACAGAGGAACAAAACGTTTTTTGTTTTTTTTTGCAAAGTTTGGCCATCATTAATTAAAGAAAAATATTACGAACTAAGTAATCCTGACTGTTGAAAACAATGCAAAACAAATGCCACACCTCTCGGTGCGCTATAGGCCTCCCCAGCCGGATGAGCCATAATAATAGAAGAAACAATGCACAGACGCCCTAGTGTGGGGGCACAAAACGGGGCATAACAGTAACCAACACCAAGGAAAATGGCCGCAGTGAAGAACTGAAGAGAAAGATGCGGGAGCAGCGATGAAGACTCCGAGATCCACTTCACAACCCAACAATGACTAGCTCGCCTGGACGGTTGTGGTTGAATGAATATTTTTCTTCTTCCTCTGGGGCTTTAGCGCGTTAAGCCGGTCTTTGTTTTGGTCACGTTTATGAATTTGTCAGTGGTTTGGTCATGTGACATGTGTCTGGAGAAACCCACCCCCCACGCCTCCCCCTCTCCCAGAGCCATCCATATGGCAACGTTATATTAGTTTCTTATTCAAGACAGATAAAGGTTTTTAAATACCTCGACAGTTTCGGCTGCGGTGCTGCAGCCAACTCCATGAAGAAGGCTGCAGCACCGCAGCCAAAACTATTACGTATTTAAAAACCTTTATCTGTCTTGATTAAGAAACTAATATAATTTTATGTAAACATGTCAGACAGTACGAACATAGTTAATAATGGCAACGTTGTTGTTCCCGGCGGCAACGTAGCAGAGGTGAGTTGCAAACAGTCCAGAAAAAAAATCGGATTCACTTGAACCGTGTGGACATCAGAAGAACAAGGAGCAAGATGGAAATGAGGTAGAACGTCGTAGAACAATAACAGGAGAGAAAAAAAAATGCATGGTGTAACGGATGTGAAGCGGTCATGTCATTTGAGCAGTGATTGAACCAACAGTAAGTGGCTGACCAGCCAATTACCATATGTAATACGTTCTGTCTAGAGACTGAGGCTGCCTTTCCACTGGAGTTCGTGATACTTGTCACGGGCGGCGCGAATACTCGCGATATGCGCTCGTGCCAGCTGTGTTTCAATTCGAGTTGATGCTTGTGACACGCGGCCCGTCTAGGAAGGTTGCCGTTAGAACGGATACCTCCTTTAAACGCCATAGGTATCCGAACCAACTTCCCTAGGAAGGAAAGGACAGAGGCAGAGACTTGCGGCACTGAAAGAATGTAATATCGACGACGGCGTTATTAATTCTTCACAAACAGAGAGGTGTAGAGAGGGCACCGTGCAGAGAAGTCGTCCTGCGAGTGGCTGTGTGTGGTTCCTCGCAGGGGAGAGCTGCGCCCATATAGTCTATAGCTGCGCTACGGTGACTCGGCTGGTTCCCAGCTTCGACTCGGGGCGAGTGCCCCACACCGATTGCCCCGTCCGGGGCAGCCGTACCCGTGGGTGGGGGCACAGGGGCCGTGTGTGGTCGGAGCTCACACTTCACACACACACTTCAACTTTTTCAACTCCAGTGTCCACCGCCTCGCTTGTTTCTACGTCTAATGCCCACGCATGTCTACGTCGCTTGACATTGGCGTGGCCACTGGACGCAAATTCTTACGGCGCGTATCAATGCCGCATCTCTTCCCATCCACTTGCATGGTATTTTCGGGATTTCCCATAACAGTCATCAACGAACTTCAATGGAAAGGCACCCTAAAGGTGTCAAATTCTCCCACATCACATTACTATTGTTGCATTGTTGGAACTCCCACCCTTTCTCTGATTCACCAGTTGCGTTGTGTGATATTTAACAACAGCTCCCCCTGGCGTCATTTTACATCCACTACACTTGAATACCCACATACATTTACAACAAGACATTACAATA
>OMKY01212928.1:0-10820 GCA_900302395.1 Bregmaceros cantori | reverse complement strand
GTAGTAGGAGTAGCAGTAGCAGTAGTAGCAGTAGTAGCAGTAGCAGTAGTAGTAGTAGCAGTAGTAGTAGCAGTAGCAGTAGCAGTAGTAGTAGCAGCAGTTGCAGTAGTAGTAGTAGTAGTAGTAGCAGTAGCAGTAGTAGAGTAGTAGATAGTAGTAGCAGTAGTAGTAGTAGTAGCAGTTGCAGTAGTAGTAGTAGTAGTAGTAGTAGTAGTAGTAGTAGTAGTAGCAGTAGCAGTAGTAGCAGTAGTAGCAGTAGCAGTAGCAGTAGCAGTAGTAGCAGTAGCAGTAGTAGCAGTAGTAGCAGTAGTAGCAATAGTAACAGTAGTAGTAGTAGTAGTAGTAGCAGTAGCAGTAGTAGCAGTAGTAGCAGTAGCAGTAGCAGTAGCAGTAGTGGTAGTAGTAGCAGTAGCAGTAGCAGTAGTAGCAGTAGTAGCAGTAGCAGTAGTAGCAGTAGCAGTAGTAGCAGTAGTAGCAGTAGCAGTAGTAGCAGTAGTAGCAGTAGCAGTAGTAGCAGTAGTAGCAATAGTAACAGTAGTAGTAGTAGTAGTAGCAGTAGTAGCAGTAGTAGCAGTAGCAGTAGCAGTAGGGGTAGTAGTAGCAGTAGCAGTAGTAGTAGCAATAGCAGTAGCAGTAGTAGTAGTAGTAGTAGTAGCAGTAGCAGTAGTAGCAGTAGTAGCAGTAGTAGCAGTAGCAGTAGCAGTAGTAGTAGTAGCAGTAGTAGTAGCAGTAGCAGTAGCAGTAGTAGTAGTAGTAGTAGCAGTTGCAGTAGTAGTAGTAGAAGTAGTAGTAGTAGCAGTTGCAGTAGTAGCAGTAGTAGCAGCAGTAGCAGTAGCAGTTGCAAGCCAAATGTATTGCACACTGCGTTGAAAGAAGTTCATTTTTCTAAAGTTATGTTTAATCCCATCTCTGACTTCCTCCCCACTAATGTTGTTATGATTGTGATCTTCCGGACTTTCTCCTCGCTACAACACAATCTAATTAGCAGTGATTCATTGTCTAATCTCTGTTGGCACTGCAACCGTTTCAGAATACTATATAATATAGACACAGGGCTCATTGAAATAAGTGACATACTGTACAACGATGAAAGTTGAATATTTCTCCTCTGTTGCCGCTTTACTTCATTGCTCACTACATTAATCTGAAGGTATTTTTCCGACATGAGTGCCATTTTCTATTTTATTGAGCAGGGTTAGTGTGAGAGTTGGCCTGACGTGCCAGACCAAACGAATGGCCCACGCATGTTTGGGTCTGGAGTCGATGGGATGGAAAAGGGGCGTGGCGTGGGTTGGGGAGCATCATTTAAAAATCAAAGCTCTGTTAAGACTTCTAGGCTGAGTATGACTGCCGGTGTTGTCACATTGCTATGTTCTGATTGTTATTTTTGAACTTGTCTATTTAATGCGTTTTTTAAAAATGATGGTGGTAACTTGCGCTGTGCTGGGTTGTTATTCACTCATAATCCCGCCAAAGATGAGTAAATGGAATAGAATGGTTATTGTCTGTACATTGTGGTCTTTTAACAACATTTCGCAATTCGGCTGTGGACGATGCGACCAACCATTTAAAAAACGTCCAAAACTGATTATTTAAATATGCGGCGCTAAAATACTGGTTTTTATCATCAAATTGTAACCCATCTGAATTGTAATTGAATTGTGAGGTGCCCAAGTTTCCCACCCCTAAACATTACCATTTCACATTTGTTTTCATTGCATCTGCATTTAGGGTGGCTTGTCCTAATGTAGGTTATCTAAGCTCCAGTGTCTCTGGCTCCTCCCTAAACTAATGAATGTCAGTGAAACTATGGTAAAAGCAAACTATGGTAATGTGTCTAACATTAGGTTCAACTGTTAAAACACTACATTTCACTGTAGGGTGGATTGTCCTAATGTGTGCCACTGCCTAATGTAGCACAGCTATCCTCCAGTTCCTCTGGCTCCTCCCTAAACTAATGAATGTCAGTGGAACTATGGTTAAAGCAAAGTGCAACTGTTCAACACTTCATTTCACTGTAGGGTGGATTGTCCTAATGTGGGACACCTAAGCTCCAGTGGCTCTGGCTCCCATGTCAGTGAAACTATGGTAAAACTTTTCAACACTATATTTTACTGTCCCATATTAGGCAACTGACTGATCCGCATTAAGAAGCTGTAGAAAAGGGCCCACATTAGGGAAATCCATCCTACAGTGAAATTTAGTGTTGAACAGTTGAACTTTGCTTTAACCATAATTTCACTGACATTCATTAGTTTAGGGAGGAGCCAGAAGAAATGGAGCGTAGGTGTCCCACATTAGGCGGTGTCCCACATTAGTACAATCCACCCTACAGTGAAATGTAGTGTTGAAGAGTTGAACTTTATGTTAGACACCTCTGACATAGAGCAAAGTCACAATGGTTGAAATCCTGCCCCCTGATACCTAAGACACCAGATGGATTCACAGACTGCATGTCCGAAGCTGACTCACTGTGGCGACATATAAAATGATTTCTAACAAACATGCTTTTAGGCAAACGACACGCACCAGTCCGGAACCATCCGGCTCCCCCTCCCTGCGGAGTGATCACAGCCCATACCCAAAGTATATGTAAAACCACTTTCCCTCACAAACATTGTGGCTTGCACTGCCAGCTACTAGCTACTGCAATATCATATTTTTATTTTTATTATTTTTATGCCTATTCATAATATATTTTAATATATTTCTCTTTCTTTTTTAACATGCCCTCTACCTCCATTCAGGACCTTTTCCAGGACACGGAAAAGGTCCTAAAAACATTGAATCTTTTCTCCCCACTTCCCTCGGGAAGGCGCTACAGAGCCCTGCATACTAAGACCTCTAGACTGAGAAACAGTTTCTTCTACGGAGCCCTGCATACTAAGACCTCTAGACTGAGAAACAGTTTCTTCTACAGAGCCCTGTGTAACTAAGACCTCTAGACTGAGAAATGCTTGAACACAGTGGATAACCCTGCTTGATATATTGACATGTTACATGTTCTTATTCTATGCCAATGCCACTTTATAACTTATGTGCTGCTTTTCTTTCTTTTGTGTTAACCTTTTTCATTACCTGTTGAGCTTGAGAGAGTTGATTCATGCTCAACTAAAATTCCATGTGTATGTACTGCTGTTATGTAAATGCAATATGGAGAATTAAAATAAATGTTGAATCTTGAAAAGTAGCAGAGGCAGACAGCCAAAACAATGGTTACATCAACTTCTACGAATGGTCAGGACTCGACCTCCCGACCCTGAACAGAACAGCACTGGATCGACGCCTCTGGAGAAAGATGACCCATGACCCGAAATGGTGAAGTAACACCCTTTGACCTAGATGTCATCATTTTTCCATCAGAGCCAAACATGGCGTTTTTACATTGGTCCCCATCGACCTCAGGCTAACCACCAAATATTTCCGCCGAAGATGCTTGGACAAAAAACCACGTGGAGAAGAAAAGGAAGACACTACTGAGTCTATGTTTTCCCATCTCCAAATAAACATAGCCTCCATTTGGTTAACTAGTGGCATGGTACAGGGTGTTTTTGGCATGTACAATGTTGTGCGAAAGTGTTTATAAAGACAATACAACAAAATTATCGTGAAAACAAAGCTGAAGACATTTGGCGCAAATCCATCCACCTATTCAGAAGTAATGGACCAAACAAAAAATGTGGCCTTCTTGAATTCAACCATCTTGTTCAATCGTCTGAAGTGTTGGCCTTTCGTCTTGAGTCGGAATAACTTTGTGAGATGGAAAGTAATTCATACGTGTCCGCCTTTCTGTTTTTGGGCAGCTGTTGAAGCACATAGCTGCGTCGGCCGTAAACAGTTGAAACATGTTCTTGCCCCTGGGGCTGTTGGACAAGGTCAAGCGTAAATTTCACTGCACAAGAAGCGACTTGTGAACATCATTCACCGCTCTGCGCCTCCTCTGAATCCCTACGTTCCACATTTTCCCTCAACTCCCCCACGACCCATTGCGATTAACTGGATCTCTGCAGCACTCAAGGGTTTTTAGTGTAACTAACATCCGAGCAACGGGAGCTATTAGTCTATCAACTATTCAGTCGTCGCACTGATGTGATGACTCAACATTTTTGTAGAGCCCCAAAATCGCAAACGAGTTTGCCTCGAGTCGCTTCACATGATTAATTTTGGTTTTAGATTTCATTTTAAGAAATACACTAGCAGTTTACCTAACTACTTTTCCAACCCTGATTACCCATGTCCACTACCAAGCTAGACCTGTTCTAAACCATCCTTTGTGGACAGTAGAGTTGTTAACAGAACTCCTATAACAGAGGACAGGAGAGAAGAAGAAAGAGGAAATTGAGAAAAAGTCCTAAATGACGAAATAAATAAATGAACTAGAAGCACTCAGAGATTGCAAACCTGCGCCCTAGTGGTACAAAAAATATTTTTAGTGCTAACAGTAGCAACCCATTTTCAATGCAAGTGTTGTAGAGTAACGTGATTGACGCCACGGGCAGACATGATGAGTACATGCCAACTACATTTCCCAGTGACCACGGCAAGCGGCCCGCGATCTGTCTACAGAAATGCACCGAAATTTAATCACTTTAAATTTAAATTTAATCACTTCTTCCAACAACTCTACATTTTCATCCAGGGCCATGCAAAACTTTTTCAGTTATCCTGGACACAAACCAACAAACCAACCAACGCGACCGAAAACACCTGCTTGGCGCAAGTAATAAACCTCACCGGTGCTTGAACACCACTTTTCTTGTTTTCCCTACATGTACGCCATAGGTCAGTGTTGTCCAAACAATATTATTGTTTCACTCAGCATTCAGACACTATCCTCCCCATCCTCCCTCATTCTCTCCATTGATTCGTCTCCCTCTCGCGCCCGCACTCCCTTCCCCCGCCTCTCTCACTCTCTCTATACATGGTAAAATTGTCTCATTCAGCGCGCCTCTAAAAGCCATTCTGCCGGCTCATAAATCAAGTTGGCGAAGCGCGGAAGCGTCCAGGCGACAGCCGCGCACAGCTTCGTGTCACAACATTGCCAGCGCCGTTTCAGGATTTGCCGTCCCGGCACCTTTTTGCATATGTCGTATCTGCTCTACTTGTGTCGCATCATTCTCATCATCACTTCATTTTTACATAATCCCATTTGTGTTTCCACTACTACTAGTAAATAGCGGTTGTTAGAAACGAGGAGAAAAAAAAACTCGGATCGCAATCAAGTCATCTCATGGCGCTGTGTGCTGTGATCAAAGCCACAGCGAGCCCAAGCATGCCACAACCAACGAATCGTCCACGCAGCGCACACGACTAGACGGTCCGACCATCCAGGCGGACAAATACCCATGCATATTTTTATCACTTACTTGTTACCTGCGCCGTGGAAGCAGGTTATGTTTTTGGTTGCGTTGGTGAGTTGTTGGAAATCGCCAACGGAAGAAGTGATTCAATTTTGGTGCATTTCTGTAGCGTATAAGTAACATAATCATACTTGATCACCAACTTACCGATAGATTGCTGGATGCTTATCGCGGTCATGTGACCAGACTTGCGGCTTGCGTGGACGCTGGAAAATGTAGGTGGCTTGTGCTGAGCATGTTCGCCGGTGGCGTCAATCGCAATCGCGCTACTCAACAAACCCTTGCATTGATAATGGGTTGCCACACATACTGCTAGTTCTGCTTTGTACCATTACGACGCAGGTTTGTAATCTCTGATTGTTTCTAAGGGGGAATGCTTACTACTAAGTATTCTCTCTGAAGTGGTCTCTGGGGGTTAAGTAGGTGAGGGGGATTTGGTGATAGTTGCCTGATGGATCACACAGATGCTCTAACGGCGTTATAAATACCTCACATTTATTTGCGCTATGCTATCATGCCAAACGCTTTATCATGCACGTAAAGGCGGCTGTTGCTATGTAAGTAAACGCTCACCTGATTTGATTTGAGTGTCCCCTCATGGCGACCGTGAGATGTCCCCACAATTAGATTAGATTAGATAATGCTTGATTGATCAGTCACGCCAGAGGAAACGAATATGTCACGGCAGCAGATTACAGCACAACAGCAAACATGGAGCAACGCAGATACTCGCGAGCAGATTGCCGAGATGGGCGGCAAGCCAAGCTCGCGTCCACTTTAGGAAGCTCACACAGATCTGAGAGGGATAGGAGGAGCCTGGCGAGCCAGAACCAACGAATCGTCCAAGCATCACATGCCGCTAGACGGTACATTGGCTCTGGGCAAATCAGGCAGACGCCGCCCATATACGGGCGGACCAATCAAATTATTCAAATCGAGACGTGGGCAGAGTTTGGTATGGGAGACACAACACATGGGCGATTTTGGTATGGGCGTCGCAATTCGTGGGCGGAGTTTGGTATGAGCGACGCAAGATGTGGGCGGAGTTTGGTATGGGTGACACAAGACGTGGGCGGAGTTTGGTGTGGCCGACGTGAGGCATGGGTGGAGTTTGGTTGTCACGCCTCCACGCCGCTTGGCCCACCAACTGCACTGTGACTGGATAACACGATTTGATTGAGGGTTTTTTTGACACGGTTTCCGACCCTGGTTTTACCAGACCCAATGATTGTTCTAATTGTGTGTGATGCGTGGACGATTTGTTGGTTCTGGCTCACCTGGCGAGGATAGTAGGCACAGGGAGATGGCATAGTGGTGGGTCTGGTCGGGACAGGTTACCCAAAACGCGATGGAAGCATCAGTAAAACCCCAAAATTTGGGCAAATCCGTCCACCCGAATAGAAGTTATGGACCAAACAAAAATTTGCCCACCTTGAATTCAGCCATCTTGAAGTGGCCTCCTCCAACACCTTAGGGAACACAGAATCTGGGACAAATCCATCCGTTCAAAAGTTATCGGGTTAGCACAAAGGATCTGCCGCGCCCGACGCGCTGCATGTGCTGTGATTTAAGCCATGCACACAACACTTTGGATGGGGCTGGCTGCAGCAGTGGACTAACCCACTGCGCCACAGGGCCAGCTCCCAGTCAGAGACATTTTAATGTTATTCAAGGTTGCATTTCTAGCCTTACCTTCCAAATCGATGTCCTGCATACTCTGTATATTGTGATGCGCGATTCTTTAAAATATAAATAAAACTAGAAGCACTCAGAGATTGCAAACCTGTGCTTTAGTGGTACAAAAAATAGTGCTTTTAGTGCTAGCAGTATGTGTGGCAACCCATTATCAATGCAAGTGCTCGTAGAGTAGCGTGATTGCGATTGATGCCACCAGCGAACCGCGGTAAGCGCCCAGCGATCTATCGGTAGGTTGGTGATTAAGTATGATTATGTTATTTATAGGCTACAGAAATGCATCCAAATGTAATCACTTCTTCCGTTTGTCATTTCCAACAACTCTACAACATGTCATCCAGATCCGTGCGCAACTTTTTCTGTTATCCTGGTGACAGACAAACCAATGCAACTAAAAACATAACCTGCTTCATGGCACAGCCCCGGTGCATGTAATAAAATAAATGTATACCGAATACACACCCAGCATCGGGCCATGACAGGCCAAGCTCAGTAGAAAGCTGGCAGGGCCCGCGGCACGCTGTGGTGATCCTTGGCTATCGTTGCTGCCCACTGCTGGGTGCGGTACGGCCATGGAAACTAGCATGTGTGCTGCTAAAGAGAGATAGCAGAATTACCCACATTTCTTACTTAAGTAAGAGTAAAATACATTTCTGAAAAAACAACTAATACTACGACTTCAAAGTTCTGATCCAAACATCTACTCAAGTAGAGTAAAAAGTACAGGCCTGGGTCCGCGTTGGCCAAGTGGTTATGAACACCGCACCTAACGCGACCCCATTCATGTTAGTGCCGCTGTGTTTACTGCAGCGCCCGCAGTGTCTATCCCCGATCTCTTCAACCCAGTTTCCAACTAATCCTATCCAATAAAGATGGAAAAAATAATTTGAACAAAAAAAAAAAGTACAGGCCCAGAAACATACTCAAAAAAAGAAAATTAATCAAGTATTTTTGAAAGTATAAATTAGATATATATATGACCCTGGGGGGAAGTAACCCCACGGCGCTGCGTGTACTGTGTTCACATGCACAAGACTATGAGTGAGGCTGGCTTAGCAGCAACGGTCTTACCCACTGCGCCACAGGGCCGGCCCCCTTCCCCATCCTTTTTTAATAACGTAGTGGGCGTGTGCCCGCCTTGAATAGACACGTTGAAAAACTGTTTCACACACTGCACAGTGACTGGCCCGGCCAGACTCCAGGTGGTGTACTTAAATCTAGACATGTTTGACTTTTTACAGAGAGGCTTTCCAGAGGTTGTGGTTATGTCATAGAGAGAGGTGCTTCAGCTGCAGTGGCCCCTTACTAGGATCTTTAAGCATGCACGCTTTTCATGACGACGAGGGGACGCGGAAATCGGCCCCTCCTCCCACGAGGTTTGACTCGCCGCCATATCCAAAGTAACCGTTGAGCAGGTTGCCGCAGCTACGGTGGGCGCCGTCTGATGTTTACCACGCGCAAGATTGGAAATGAATAAAAATTGGTCTACTGCGCTCTCTCTCATTCCCAAAATGTCATTCAAGAGAGCTTAAGAGGAGTTGCTTTATGCACCTGGAGATCAGTTCATTTAAACAGGAATAGTTCTTTTTACTGTTATGAGCCGGTTGTCCGCGGACGGCACATCTCCGCCCGCATCATTCACGGACCACTCTCTATCAGCGGAAGCTGTGCACGGATTCCTTCAAAAGGACTGCGTTGGCGTTCGGACGACACGGCGGCAAAATCCTTTACCAGGTGTGGTGTTAGCCTGGAGGGGCATGTTATGTTTTTCCCCTTGAGGTTGTTAACGTGAAGAGTAATAGGTTAATAATTATTTTTTTCCTTTGCGTTTTATTTTTATTTGCTTAAGATAACTACGCGCATAATAGTTTTGATTAATTAATTGTGGATCTCGGTGCTGTGGATTAATCGCTTCATTCATCTGCTTCCAGACCTCTCCACTCCGGCTAACCCAAAGCCGGGTCCGTCGTCAGCAACTTGACAACGAAGATAAGTGACGAGGAACTTTTTGTATGAACTCCCACCTTGTGTCTGAAGACGCCAGCTTAAGAAATGTTCATCGAGACTCTCTGATTTTGTTTATTTTATTGTTTTTTTTGATATTGTATTTCAATACACGGGTTGCCCTTGTGGAACCCAACCCTTCTCCTTGTTCTGCTTGGGTTCAAATTAGGAGAGTCCTCTGGGAATTCATAACAGTTACTTTACAACAAAAAATAAATTAAAATCTTGTATTTGTGGATTTGTCAACTTTGTCTAAATACAATTCTTAGGTCTAATTAAACAGGGGTTTCGGGAATTAATCCACAAAAAAAATACATTATTTTAAATTATAATTTAAATTCGCCCTCCACAGATCATTGAAGCCTCAGGCGTAGTCGAAAGTACGGGAGGTTGCCTCTCTCCACGTAGTAGATCAGCCTACGACGGCAAACCAGGCCTGCATTACGGCTCAAGTCTCGATAAGTGGAGCACTGATCAAGTTCCAGGTGCCATCGCCGTCGTGAAAACCATGCCCAAAAAATAACTAAAAAAAAAGGATGTTTTTTTTTACCACTACGGCGCAGGTTTGCAATCTCTGAGAGCTTCTAGTTTAAAAATGTCATTTGAATGTCATTTGAATTTTGCATTGAAAAATTGTCAGGGAAGATTCAAGAGTCAAAGCGTTGTCCTTTGTATTTTTATTGACTAACATGGTACCGGTTCACAGTAAATTGTGCAGTGTTAAATATGCAGTTCATTGACTCTTTCAGGGTTATTACAACAACGGAGGGAGTTGAATATTTACTAGTTTTGGCGTTAATTGGCAGAGTTACAAGGCACTGTGTCAATTAGACTCTACAAAGCCCCGCCCACCGCCATTTTCATTGCATCGTGACTCATGCGGCACCCGGCCCTTAGCGTAGACCGAGGTTCGGCTCGGACCCCAGGGGTTTGGGTCGCAGTGGCACTGGCAACTCGCCGTGACGCAGGCCCTCGTGGCCTTCGACCACTCAGATGCAGACGCCCGTCCCCTTACGGACGCCGGTGCAGTACAGAATTAGCTAGAGTTAATTTTTTACTCAATTTCAAGTTAATTTTAAGATGAGTTAAACACTATGGAAAGAGTTAATTTAACACCAAATCTGATAAGGACCAAATACACTCAGACACAGTGTTAAATTTAACTCTTTAAGTGTTGATTTAACACTGCAACATTTACGGTGTACTCACTATGCTCATGTAAGTGCCCTAATTTCCTCCACAACCGATAGTGAAACGTGATGACCGTGGTGATAAACTAACAGTGGATCTATAGCATTGTGCACGGCGCTGTGCTCACTGCCAGCGGCCAGCACTCTGTCAGACAGTGGATACTCTCTGTTACCGGAAACACGCGACCGTAATCACATGTTGACATCCCGTAAGATGTCTTACATCACAGTGGACATGAATTATAGATCAACAGTGAGAACCAACACAATGACATCACACGTGGAGCTGGAAGGATCGATGGCTCCATAAATAGATGTGGATATATGTCTATATTATGTCGGTGAGGCCGCTTCATTCAGCCCCATACACTCTTGTAACTGTGGCTTAGTCTCGCACTGCACACAATTGTCATGAGATCGATTCCAGACTCCGACATAAGTAGGCTGCAGGTGTGCTTACCCACGCTACACACATACATATGAGGTGCAGGCATCATACAGGCATAATTCTAAAAGAAAAGATATAAATATATAAATATATAAATGTGTATGTATATATATATATATATTA
>OMKY01212907.1:0-13405 GCA_900302395.1 Bregmaceros cantori | reverse complement strand
CATGAGTGAGTCTTGCAATGAAAATGTGGAAAATATATTTGAGGCCTAAAATCTAAAAGTTTCAGAATTCAAGTTTCATAGACCCCCACAGGAAGCCGAATCACTAGTAACACATTGGCTGTGTCCGAAATCGCTCCCTGTCCCTGTCCTAGTGCACTATATAGGGAATAGGGGAGCGATTTCGGACACAGCCAATGAGTGTAGGATGCACAGGAACTTACCCGGACGAGAAACGAAACATGGAACATGTTTTCGACGGTGCGTGTGAAGGAGTCTGGATTCACGATGAACTCGATGTACGGTATGGGCGTGTTGGCTGCAGAGACACAGAGACACACACGGATACCACATTGTCACAACTCGCTGCCACACTAGGGCCCAAACCATCATTAAAGATGAACACCATCCTGGATCCGCCCTGGTTGCCCTCAGGGAGGCGCTGCAGGTGCATCAGAGTGAAAACAAATAAGCCTCAAAAACAGCTTTAACAACCTTATAGACGACTTTACGTGCGAAACACTGGAGGGAGTCATTTTGTCCCGCGCTTCTGCAGGTCACTTCTGGTGCCTATATGTATGTATATAAAGTCTGGTAGAAGGCCGCGGTACGTGGACACAAAAACACACAAAACGCACACCAGTTCAAAATCCGACCACTAGATGTCGGTCTGTGACCAGTTACATATCACTCTCCTTGCTTTGTTAACCATTTTGTATAAATATTGATGAAATACAGTCAGAATCCTACTTGAAGTTACTCACCGAGTGGTCACATGTTCTTCTGGACCAATAGACAATGGAACGGGTTGAACTGATTATTAAATCATGCGTTTGTGGGTCACAGATCCGCACGATAACATTTGGGTGAGGAATAGCACATCGCAAGTTACCACCACATTTTTTAAATAACCCTGTAGGTGTGTGCTCCCACCGAATAGATATGTTAAAAAAATAGCCAAATACACGGCAAGTAAATGACACCGGAAGTGACGTTCAGAGACAGGAAGTACCCCCCGAACTCGTCTACACCGAAAGAGCTTTACACCAACTCTGTAAATAAACGCGGAAAAAAAAAAGTTGTTCTACCTGCGATGGGCGCGTCGGGCCGCGACTGCTCTTTCCTCCACGCTGGCACAAAGACGGTGATGTCACGGTGGCCGCGATCCACCAGCCAATCAACAGCGAGCTGGATGCCCTGGCACGAAAACACTTCCTTGTTGCCATGGCTACAGAGTGAGGGGGAGAGTGACATAGGAAGAGTGAGAGATCTGCCGTGGCCAGAGATTGTGAGACATGCAGTGGGAACATACCAGAGCATACCATTGTTCTATCACGACCATTTTTATACTACCATTTTGATACTACCATTTTTATACTACCATTTTTATACTACCATTTTTATTCTACCATTTTTAACACTGCAGTTGGCAGTGCTACGGTTCCCTTGTCATTATTATTGTTACTATTGTATTGTTAACATTACTCCTATGCTATTTGCATTACATTGTTACTGTTACTGATACTATTTAGTATTACATTGCTACTGAGCCCTTGTTATTATTGTTATAAAGCGGTTAGTACTACACTGCTGTTATATTTTGTTTGGGCAGTAACGCATTACATTTACTCAGTTACATTTTTTGAGTACTTCTTTATTTTCTGAATTTTTCAGTTCTCTCTCTCTCTCTCTCTCTCTCTCTCTCTCTCTCTCTCTCTCTCTCTCTCAAAACATGGGCATTCACTTACATTTTGAAAAGAGAATTTGTCCTAATTTATATTTTTACTGAAAGTTACTAAGCACTTTTGCTATTTAAGTAACTTTTTTTGTGGAGTACTTTTTTTACTTTTACTACTATCTGGATGACAACTTTATTTTTACTTAAGTAAAAGTATTGCTACCTCAGCAAAATATTACTCAAGTAATATTTATGGCCATTTTGCCCATATCTGGTTAAACCTTGTTAAGACTACGTTAATTTGATCCGCTGTCCGTTCATATTATAAATAAAACTTTTTTTAACATGTTTTTCCAGCCCATTCAGGCTGTTTTTTTCCAAGCTTTATTTATTAGGGATAGCGGAAACAGGTGAAGATGGGGAGCAGACATGCGGGAAATATGTCGGTGGCGAGATTCGAACCACCGACTCACCGCGCCATTGAGGCATATGCATGCTTTCCAGCGCACTGCCTAACCGACTGAACTACTGGGCAGCACAATAAAACTTGTCTTGAGTAACGTTAGACTGGGTATTCTTTCTTGTAAAAATCCCTTGAAGACTTTTTTTGAGCTACCTCATGGCCACGTTGCTCCCATCCACCACGACGGGCCGCAGGTTGTCCGGATCTTCAGACTCGCCGAGCAAAGAACCCGGAGAGTCGGAGCGCTGCAGAGCCTCGGGGTCGTCGCAGCGGCTGTAGGACGCCGCCGAGGTAGGAGATGCGTTGCTGGCCACGGCTGCGGCTGCAGAGAGCGCCGGTTGTTGGTCCGCCTGACCGGATGTCCCTCCCAGCCGGACCAGTTCTCCAAGGACATCGTTGGTCAGCGTCGCGGGACCCATCTTGGACAGAACCAGGCGTACCATAGCCTCAGGGTAGCCCAACTTGAGGCAGAAGTCCAGTTTGGTCCGGTACCCCTACGTTCAAAATCGGAATGATTCTTAACCTAAAATAATGAATAATTCAAACTTTTTACATTGTATTTTATTTTTTGGTGTAAGCATTATTTTCCCATTTTATTAATAGAGCTAGTGCGAAAGTGGGAGAGGCCTTGCAGAAATGTCGGCAAGTGGAGAAGAACTAGCGGCACTGTCCGTACCTATGTCTGCAATGTTTACCCCGATGTCTTCAACCCAGTTTACGACTAATCCTATCCAAAAGATGAAAAACGGCAATGCACAGTGCCAGGTGGAAGGCGAAAGTGTTGGGTTGATAATAAGACAAGTTGCAGGGTAGGTGACCCAATGTGAGTGGCCAAGGGGAGAGAGAAATGGTGAGAGCTGGTTGTGAAGTCTTCAGTGGTGCCCCAACGGTCAGCCAGACTACTGGACAGATGCGATGAGAGAGACGCCCTAAACTTTTGTTTTCCAGATAAAGTACAGATGGTAAAACAGCAGAGATGTACACGAGTCCCGACCTCACGAGTCCGAGTAGAGTCCGAGTCTTTAAGGGTCGAGTCGAGTCCGAGTCTTTAGGGCGCGAGTCCGAGTCGAGTCTCGAGTCCCGTTTTTGGTGACTCGAGTGACTCGCGAGTCGAGTCTTTTTACTCAAGTCTGCATCTCTGTAAAACAGCCATACCTTGCAGTCATCTGCCTGTCGGTCCACTTCCGTTGCCTCCGCTTCCCGAGTTGGCTCCGCTGATGGTTCCTGTAGTGGATCAAGTTCTAGAGCCGGTTTGCTAAGTGCCTCTGGATCAGTTTCTGCAAGCGGTCCGCATGGGGGTTCTAGAGAAGGATCCCTCGGAGGTTCCGAGCACAGTTCCGGTGGTCCCTCTGTTCCCAGATCCATACAAGGCGTCCGACACAGCGGCTGGTGCGGGGTCTTGATATGCCCTGCGGGCGCGGGCACGTGGCCTGCTGTGTGCAGGTCTGTGTTGGGGGCCATGACGGCCGTTGTGGGGGCATCCATGGATTCAGCAGAGGGCGCGGCATTGAGGCAGCCAATCTGGTGGTACAGAGGAGTCATCTCGGTAAGAAACACTCGGTCAAAATCGCAAGCCATTGTGCGCCACAGTACTGTTAAGCAGAGCTTTGAACCGATATTTTCTCCCAATAAGTTTGTTCCGAACAGAAAACTGAATTATGTTTTTTCAGCCCATTCAGGCTGTTTTTTTCCAAACTGTATTTATTAGGGTTAGTGGAAACAGGTAAAGATGGGGGGTAGACATGCGGGAAATACGTCGGTGGCGGGATTCGAACCACCAACTCACCACGCCATTGAGGCATATGCGTGCTTTCCAGCGCACTGCCTAACCGACTGAGCTACTGGGCAGCACCGGAAAACTGAATTATAACGTTTCCGGTTATGAGTTCCACCAATACATTGACGCGTTCCTGAACCGGTTAGAACAAAAACATATTGTTCCCGAAACGGTTGATTTCATTCCTGTCACCTGAAACACAGTCAACTTCGATTGAAACAATGGCAGAAATTGTGGAAGACGGTGCTGTCATTCAAGTTGGCACTCGTCGCCGTGGCGGCTGGGAAAGGGAGGCGCCTACCGGACAGCTGTGCCGTGCGGAAACGAAAACTTTGAGGAACGAAATAAAACCGGTATTAACCGGTTATCATCATTTTTAAATAAGTGTTCCTGTTCCAGAAAATAAAAACAATAACGTTTCTGGATTAGTTTCTGTTCCTTGGGAAATACAAAAAGTTCCCGGTTTTTGTTTTCGTTCCTTGAACCGGTTCAAAGCCCTGCTGTACATATGCCATGATGGTCCAGGGAGTCGTGGGTTCACTTCACTTGGATCTTTGATTTGATGTAAGGTATCTGCTAGGGGTGTGAATCACACCTATCATGGCGATACCATTCAGTATCGATTTCCTGACCCAACCATTCGATTTTTTTGCGAATTCACCACAATACGATTCAATTCGATATGATTCTTTGATTTTTTATTTAACCTGATAGGGGAGTGGAATTATGTCCAGTAGCAAATGGATAAAAATCAGGGCTTTGAACCGGTTCAAGGAACGAAAACCGGGAACTTTTAGTATTTTCCAGGGAACAGAAACGTAACCGGAAACGTTATTATTTTTTATGTTCCGGAACAGGAACACTTATTTAAAAATATTGGTAACCGGTTAATAACGGTTTTATTTTGTTCCTCAAATGAGTGCACTTTGGGATAGCTTCTAAAATAAAACAAGAGTGTTTATAAAATCTAGGACGCAGCAGTGAAGTAGGAATCGTTGCAGGACTCTCTGCAGTGTGTTGTTGTGGGTTCGCCCCGACACGCAACAATACCTCGGCTGTAGAGCGCTACCAGCGGGCCTCTGTAGCAAGTCGCTTTGGGTTCGCCGCAACAAATATTACATAGCATTAAACAGCTGACAAGAACGAAATTAACCGTTCCGGGAACAATATTTTTTTGTTCTAACCAGTTCAGGAATGTTAATTTATTTGTGGAACTCATAACCGGAAACGTTATAATTCTGTTTCTGTTCGGAACGAAACGCTTGGGAAAAAATATTGGTTCAAAGCCCTGAATTACACACACGACAAACTGTTTCCCGCCGATATATTTTTAACCACCCGTCTTTGTGTGATTTGTTTTAATGGGTTGAGTAAATAACACATCAGACAAAGAAGGTCATTGAAACATGTCGTGCGCTCGTAGGAGTTTAAACAAGCGCTGCCAAGTCATGTGCTCCGGAGGCTCTAACACCAAAGGCGCCAACGTCTCCTTGATATTATTATATTCATTGATTTTCATCCGGGGGGGGTTTTCAGAGTATAGCATACAAAACATGCTTGATTTTTATTAATATAACAATAATTAACTATTGTTGTTGTTGCTTTGTATGTTCTACACAGACTAATTAAAGGTTATCAACAATAAATATTATACACAGCTTTATTTCCGTAAGCATCTTAAACATAATTTAATACCATTGTAATCTTCTTTATTTGTGTATGTGTAATTGTAATGTGTATAGGCCTATGTCTTCAATATACAAAACGTTTTTTTTTAACATCTGTATGTTTGTAATATCTTTTTAACTCTTAACTCTTTTTGAATCATATTTCAACATCGCTATGTTTTTAACATATTTTAACAACCGTTTAACATCTGTTCACATTTTGCCATTTTTTTTTTTTCATCTCTCTTTACACTGCGTCTCCCTGAAGAACTTTGGAGCCTCACAATTTGAAAACCACTGTTTAGGCGATATCTCCCAGCCCTTCGTTGCACAGTGTGCGTTTGGACCGTCGCAACAGATGTTGTCTGATTAAATGCCGCAGTACCCGTCGCCAATGAAAAACTTGCATGCGGTTCCAAAACGTATGGTTTGTTAATGTGAGAAACATCACCAGAACGGACCAGTCAGACATGATATATGCAGTGTTATGTCATCACAACGCGCCCGTATCAGCAGCTTATCAATCACAGCTCTGGCTCGGCCTTATCGCTTGGATATGACACGCACTGCTGGGACGCAGACTCTGTCCGACAAAGTTTCAACGATGCCAAATCCACGCATCGCCAAAAAGCATCAACGATTCGAACCTTTAACGTCTAATAACTCTGTTAAGGCTGGCTTGAAGTGTTTTCTTCTGAATAATATTCCTATTGTTCAGACTCAAATTTGTCGTTTCCAAAACAAATTCAACCGTAACAGAAACTTACGGTGTGTTCCCACCGGATTTGGTGGCCGCTGGTTTTGGCAGCGCAAATACTCAAAATAACCGCTGGAGGCCAGCGGTGTTCCAGTTGCCACTCAGAATGGTTGGTGTTAGATCGGATACAGCCTTTAAACACTATAAGTTACAATTTTCTGTGTGTACTTTTTTACTTTTGGAGTACATTTTTCACAAATTACTTTCTACTTTTACTAAAGTAGATTTGAAGTAAAAAAAAACTACCTTTTACTGAGATGTCAGCAATTCGCTGGTCGTTACATTAACTTGGCCTTTAGCGACACCTGTGGGGAGCTATTGGCACATATGTTGGCGTCATATCTCTCTCGGTCTCTCTCTCTCGGAGTCTCGCTTTCTCCCTCGCGGGCACTCTCGCCCTCTCAGTCTCTCTCTCTCTCTCTCTCAGGCGCTTTCTCTCTCATGCTCTCTGTCTCTCTCACTCTGTCCTATTTTTTTTTTAACTGAAAGTTACTCAGTACTTTCGCTACTTAAGTCATTTTTTTTGTGGAGTACTTTTTTACTTTTACTTGAGTACTACTTTTTACTTATTTTTCTGAGGTAACAATACTTTCACTTGAATCATTTTTATGGCTACTCTGTCCATATCTGACGATATTATACTCCAAGTGGCGCCTGTGAAACAGCACACGACAAGGCTCGCTGCTTGATAACCATACTTGAAACCAGACACCGAAACCACTGTAGGCCACTTGGCTCAACCACACACTAAGCTATCTTAACAAGATAACGACATGACAACAGTGTGTCATTTGAAAATGTAAATAAAGTAATGAATGCTGCTACAAACTAGGCAAATACTAACAATACAGTGCATGTTATACATATGGAATCGATTAGCAACCCAAAATTTGTAATACAATACACATACTGCATGTGTAGAACAAAGAAGATTGTCTTTTATCCACATCATCTCCAGAGTATCTAAAGTGGCGACATAAAATTAATCGACAACTAATCTAATAATCGATAATCTGCAAAGATTAAGATGTTTCCCCTATTTATCCACACAAATTTGATATTCATTCATAATTCCCAAAAATATGAAAGCTTAAATGGACGTTATTGATAAAAAGAAGACATGAATATGTAGAAAACAATATTAATTATCTTCCGTGTCCCGGTATATCCCACATCCTTTCTTAGATTTTAAGATTTTTTTTTGTTATTTATATTACATTTTAACAGTTATTTCTCTCTCGAACCATGTGTTTTGTACGCTCTGGGCATGCAGTGAGAGTGCAAACAAACCACACGCTGGTACTGGTAGCAATATGGCCGCCGCCCATCACGGTCACGGGTAACAGTCTGATTTCAGCTATTTTCGCAAATCATCTCATGGGCCATGTGTTTGACACCCTGGGTTTTACCTGCCATTTAAAAAGCACATTCTACCCCTAGTGAAAAATCCAGCTATGACCAGCTTAGCTGCTAGCTGGTTTAAGCTGGTCCTAGCTGGCCAACCAGCTAAGACCAGCTAAAACCAGCTTAAACCAGTTTAAACCAGCTACCAGCTCAAGATGGATTTTTCACTAGGGACAACTTTAAACGAGAGAATCAGCAACCAATTAAAACTATCCCGGACCAAAGGCTACCAAATCTGACAACAGATTCCCACTGGGCTGCGTCCCAGGATACGAGAGATTTACGGACGACAACTCGCTCCGACCGCGCGCCGACCCGACTGTGGTCAAAGCGTTCATCGCACAACATTGCACCATAAAGACTGTTATGTTAGTCTGCGAAAAACACGGCCGACTGTGCTGTAATCATGATGTGGCAGGTCCGCTCCTCAACCACTACTGGGATACAATAAAACCTAATCCACTGCTTAGTGCCAAGTGCATAGAAGCAACTAGAACATTTCAGAGATTTCTACCAAGTCTGTTTTTTAAATGTTATTTACAGCCCATTCAGGCTGTTTTTCCCAAGCTTTATTTATTAGGGTTAGTGGAAACAGGTGAAGATGGGGGGTAGACATGCGGGAAATACGTCAGTGGTGGGATTCGAACCACCGACTCACCGCGCCATTAAGGCATATGCGTGCTTTCCAGTGCACTGCCTAACCGACTGAGCTACTGGGCAGCACAGCTACTGGGCAGCACCCAAGTCTGTTTTTTAATGGTAGAATAAAGGTTGTCAAATACCTTTTAGTGCCCTCTGAAAATACGTAAAAATTTCAATAATAGTCAAAGTAAATAAACAGTCACTTGGCTCCCCGACTCATTTACCGATCCTGATCGGGAAAAAAAAATCACAAATCCCGATCCTTGGAAAAAAGTATGATCGTCCCCCGATCACCGATCTGAGGATCGGATCAGTGCACCTCTAATGAAAAGAGACTCTAGCTTGCACTTCCGTTGCCACTTCCGATCGCAGTTCTCAGGGAGTTCTATGAATGTGAGTATCGGGAGTTCAGTCAAGTAGCTAAGCAGAACAGTGTGGGCAGCATTCAGCAACATCAGAACAATTTTAGAGCACTTCTGCAGCCCACTTCTACCCTGACTTTCACAATGGCAGATTTTTATCTTTTATTTTTGTGAGTGCTACAAAGATTGTATTCGTCCCTGGAATCTCAGAAACAACTGAATGGACCTGAAATGAGGTCTGTCAAATGTCAAAAATCAGGTTGGCCTTTGTTGGTGCTGCTAGAAAATATGGTGCTCTACCAGGCAAGGCAGGACTTTTAACCCGCATGACCAAAAAGTTTATCAACTTTAAAAGTGAAAGTGCTGATAATTTTCCGCAACGCCCATGGAGATATTACGGACCCATTATCGATCAGAAGGAAGATATTCTCCTTATTTGGTGCAGCATGTGTACGTCAAACGTAGTACACATTTCCGATTAATAGTGCGGTAAAAAAAAATTGGTCGATTAAACATTGTCAATCAATTCATTGATTAATCATTGACATCCCTAGTCCGATTGCTTAACTAGGGGAGTTCCCCTTCGCGAGCAGTGCTCGTTTCTAATGTGCCTTGCTGTGAAGTGTGCCAGCAGAAAAAACACAGCTAGCAATGTTTGAGCAACACTAAAAAGCTAATCCCCAGTCAAACACTGGCACATCCGGACAAATTACCTCAGTTCACTTCAGACTCCAACGGCTTCACTCGTCCTGTTTAGGTCACAGATGGTGAAGCGGCTTTAACGCGACTAGAGCCACTATGGCCCTTTAGAGTCGGAATGTTCCAAAACAGATGACGTAGAAATAAAACACCTCCGCAGACTGACGTCACTCAAGCTATAATAATGGCACTAATTAAAAACAGATCTCTAAAATTCTACGGTCATTTATAGCTGTTATGATTCCACGTGGTAGTTATTAAAACTACCACTGAAACATGCCATATGAATGTTTGAGTGCATGTTAAAGGTGTGTGCTTGGTGTACTGGATCTCTGTCTAACTTTGCTTCAAGGACCCGCGTCCTTCTCAGCCAAAGCAATTCACAAGTAACAATTGCCTACTAGGCTTTAAGGTCAAGGAGCGTGTTAGTTTTGGACTGTCATAAATGCCAGCACTACTGGCAAATTAACGAGAGCATGGATGAAAGCTTGCGTTAATAATTATAATAATGAAACTAGAGTGCAATGACTTGGTTCGATCGGGACGGCCAGCTGATCTCATAAAGATGGAAACTCATACGAGTTGAATTGCGACACATTCATTCGCCAACTCGAAGAGTGTTCTAATCATTGACCGACATGGTTAGCTATAAGATGGGAAAAATAGTGAACACGGTACTTAGCCTCTGATCCACAATACAATGCCTGCAGGCCAAGCCAAAGTAGCCTGCTGGTACAAATAGGGAAGCTACCATGTGCTAGCCGTTAGCTTTAGTTCCTTGTAGCTTCCTGTCGGTGGTAGAGCACCCAGTGCCGTAACGGGGCTATATTGGCCCCTACTCCTTAGCCTTCGGAAACGCACACAACAGTAGCACTCCCAAACAAAACTCTGTTTCGAGGGATTAGTGGAAGGTAAAATAATCAGAGGCAGACAATCCCAACGATGGTGCGACATTTACTGTATGAATGGTTAGGATTCCATTAGGGCTGCAACGATTAGTGAATTCATCGATGACTAATCGATTATAGAATTAATCTGCAACTAATGTAATAATCTATAATTGCCAAGAAATTGAATCATTGTCATTTTGCTAATTTGGTGCTGACATTACCTTAATGGCAAATGTGATATTAAATCATATTTGAAAATATGAAATATTAACTGGTCATAACTGAACTAAACATCAAATATCTAAATATTACAATAATATAATAAGTTTGTCTCAGAGAAAGTAACTTGTATATTTGTGGTTGAGAAGAACCAAATTTGACTTAAAGTTAACTAGATTAATATCTTGCAATTCTTCATTAGTGTTGAGGGATTTTCTAAGTTATTGATTTGTGACTTTTCCTTAACCGATAAATTACCAAACCAAACAGGGATTGCATAATGCAGTATACTTTCCATTACCACATGATAGAAGAGTAACATCACCCTCTGGTGGACTCCAAATACCCTGAGTCTACGCAGAAAGTGAAGTCTCTTCTGGACCACTGTTGGCCTGGAGATTCCAAGCCAAGTTGCTCTCAATATGTACACCTAGATATATATGTATACTCAGAGGAGTGTGGTCCCCCACCTGACTCGGGACAAAGGCTATTACCTCAGTTTTTGGGGTGTTAACGGTGAGATGATGGCCCTTACAAAACTGCACAGAGTGATCAACCTGCTGCTTATGCACTTATATGTCAGTCTCGTTATCCATAAGAACCAGAATGGCAGTGCCATCACGCAGCCTTGAGGGACTCCCGTACTAATCGTTTTGAGCGAACATGGTACTTAGCCTCTGATCTACAATACAATGCCAGCAGGCCAAGCCAAAGTAGCCTGCTGGTACAAATAGGGAAGCTACCAGGTGCTAGCCGTTAGCTTTAGTTCCTTGTAGCATCCTGTCGGTGGCAGAGCACCCAGTGCCATAACGGGGCAGTATTGGCAGTATTGGCCCGGGGCAGTATTGGCCCTATAAGAACCAGAATGGCAGTGCCATCTAAAAATGTAATCAAAGACACACTAGGGTGGCTGCTAATCGTCATTAGTATACACAGTAAACAGAGATGGGGAGCTCACGCAGCCTTGAGGGACACCCGTACTAATAGTTTTGAGCTGAGAAGTTGTCTGATTCACTCTAACCTGTTGGCTCCTGCTGGTTGAAAGTGATACCATCTGATGATATAGGGGTTAATAGACATCTTCTTGAGTATGCTGACTGCTGAGCAGTATGTTTGGCTGCACAGGGTTAAAGGCAGGGCTGAAATCAATAAACAACAATCAAGCATGAGCTTTAGGATCTTCAAGGTGTTGCAGGATGGAGTGTGTTATTGCAAGAATTGCGTCATCAGTGCCACAGTTGTCTCTATAGGCAAACTGATATTTGTCCAACTGTCCAGGTAAGTTTGACTTCAGCTCGCTTACTATTATTTTTTCAAAACACTTGATTAAATCTAAGTCAAGGCTACAGGTCTGTAAGCGTTATTTTCTGAGGGTGCAGCCTTTTTTGGAAGGGTGAGGATTGTTACCCTTTTCCACAGAGATGGAACTATGTGTCAGTCCAGTGACCTTTGATAGACAGGAGCACAGGCTGGAGTAAGTTCCTCCGCATATGTCTTTAGAAGGAAACAGGAGACACCATCGGGGCCTGCGGCCTTGTTTGTGTCTAATCTTTTAAACAATTTAATTACTTCAGTGTGGTTGACGTCTATTTTAGGGGCATCAGCGTCTATAAATACAGTACTAATAACGTCATTACATTCCGACGAATAGTCGTGTCTCAAGTCTAGGGTAAACGTTATTCAATTAATTTGCCTATATCATCCGTTGAATACAGCGGTTTCCTAGTGGGGGCCATGTTTGTGATTGATTTCATAGTGGCCCACATTTTTCTTGTGTTGTTTGCCTTGAAGTCCTTCTCAATAGATTCCTTATATTGACTTTTTCAGAATATATTTTTTATTTAATTCCTTTAATTCCTTTTTGCACAGGTCACTGTTGCAGTGGAACTTTGTTCTTAAAGGCCAGTCTCTTTCTTCTAATACAGTCCTTAATGTCGTTCGTAATGTATGGCTTGGTATTGGGGTGTATTTTAATTGACATGCAGAAATTAATATAGGATGTGATGACTTCCGTCGATGTGTTCAAATCCTGCTCGCGAAATGTGTCCTAGCCCGTGCTTAAATAGCGCCCCTTCAGAGAGTCAATACTGTCTGTGGACCAGAGTTTGACAGTTTTAACCTGGGTTTTGCTCCTCTTCAGTACGGGGAATGAGGTGAATCGCATTATGATCCGAATTGGACAATGGTGCCTTCGCTATGGCTGTATAAGCGTTTGGGATGTTCTAATAGCATTTGTCCAGCATTTTAGTTTTCCTAGTGTCACATTTAATGAACTGCTCAAACCCAGGTAAGGACGTATCCAAATTGTCCATATCTCCTAGAATTAATATGGGGGAGCGTTGTAATTGTTTGTGTACACAGTCAGCCTCAAGTGCTGCGGCTCTTCCCAAGTTGGCACTGGGGTATGTGAACAGCGCGAATTAGACTTTCCAAACCCGCGTGGAAGCTAGCTAGTTTAGGGAGGAGCCAGAGCCACTGGAGCTTAGATGTCCCACTTTAGGCAGTGGCCCACATTAGGACAATCCACCCTACATTCTTGCCAACCCTAGTGAAAAATCCAGCTAAGACCAGCTTGAGCTGGTAGCTGGTTTAAGCTGGTTTTAGCTGGTCTTAGCTGGTCGACCAGCTAAGACCAGCTAAAACCAGCTTAAACCAGCTACCAAGAAGCCAAATAAGCATCAAGATTCATCGTGATTGATTTGTTGGAAATAAACATACCACTAGAATCGGTAATCTTGACATCTCAAGTTGTACACCTAACGGGGGGCGCGGTGGCAGAGTGGTTATAGAGCGCTCGCGCCCAAAAAATAACTTGAAAAGGAAAAAAAGGTTGTTGACCTAACTAGTAAC
>OMKY01212905.1:0-12983 GCA_900302395.1 Bregmaceros cantori | reverse complement strand
TGTGGTGAATATGGGATCCAACGGTATGGTATGGTAGAACGCTCCGGGGAATTCTACACACGCACATACACACACGCGCACACACACACACACACACACACATACACGCATATTCACACACGAAAGCATATACGCACACACAAACACAAACACACACGCACGCATATTCACGAGCACAAACTCAATTGGGGGTGCACTGTTTTGTGTGCACACACACACGCGCGCGCGCACAACAAATCCGCGTGCACGAGGCCGCTTCGGTTTAAACTTTGGAATATATATCTTCGCCTTTCATGTACTGGAGCGCACAGTCCCCTGATTGATCAGCGCTGCTGTCAATCACTGAGCACATGGCCACGCCCCCAGTACGTACCGTATACGTGCGGTGAAAAATCAAAATAAATGATTTTCTGTACGGTCCGTATATCGGACCGTACGTCTACGGTACGTATTTCAGCACAATGGAGCATGCTACAACGGTGACAACACGGTTGTTTGCTCACGTATACGGACCGTATACGTACCGTACAGAAAAATCTCTATAGTGGAAACCTAGGGTAAGTGTGTGAGAGTGTGTTCCAGAGGTTGTGTGGATCTGGGGCTGTTTTACTTCAGGTAGTGTGGTGTCAGTCAATTAGCGGTACTAATTAGCCTTTTGTATAATGTTGTTGTACAATGTTAGTCCAATACTATTGGACCCAGACTACCACTGCTAGTTAGCATAAGTGGGGTTGTTGATGGGTGTCTTAGTTGTGGATGCCTGGCTCTGCATGTCGTTAAGTAACTGGGTCTTCGTAACAGGGTTCATGGTCCGTAGCGAGTGTCGTGTTGGGGCCAATGGCTAGGTCATGATGTTAAGTCTCACATTGAACACGAGCTTTCCATTGATGAACCATGCAAGACAAGGACAAAGCAACCTTCCAAGAATAAACACAGGTCAGCCATCAAATGGGAGAGCACAAGACACAGAATCAAATTCAGCTTTAATCACCACACTTTTATTATTGTGAAAAAATAGAATAGACTTTGAAATTGTAATTTGAAAACCTGATCTAGGTCATTATAATTGAAAATGACACATTCTATTGATACGTAATCTTTTGCTACATACAATATTTCATGTATATTACATGCATAAAAAGCATGCATCATATCGTCCTTCACATGACATCCTGAATGTGTGTGTGTGTGTGTGTATGTGTGTGTGTGTGTGAGAGAGAATGCTCTCACCTTCGCAGTGAGTGTGATTGGGTCGTTAACTCAGCTCTATATGTAGTTTGGGAAAGTGGGGTAATGGCTTTTCTCTTCCAGTCTGCAGCGTATCATGAGGCCGTATAAATCAACTGTATTTCACTTTAGCCAAACAACACTTTGCTTTTCAAGATACTACACTTCTTGATTTGTCCAATCAAAGTATTTCAAATCAAGGCTAAATGGGAGCAGTTCGTTTTGTCACAAAAATCAAGATTTGGGTTTCTGGGAAGGGGTTATGGTAGGGGTTAGATTCAGAGTTGGGGTTAGGGGTTAGCTTTAGGGTCGGGGTTTAGGTAGCTTTAGGCTTAGCGTTAACCCGCAATGCTGCGGTGACTTAACAACTTTCAGACTAAACGACCCGCTCACCCAAATAATTTAGTAGAAATGAAAAGTGTCTCAAAATGTGGAGTAACTATTTTGAAAATGATAACTACATTTAATATTTTTGTAGATATGTGGTACATGAGGTGTCTCATAGATTCTAATGTTAGATGTAGATTTGGCATGGATACAGGTCAGCATTTTTACATAGTTACTCCGCATTTTGAGATTTTTTTTTGTTTTTACTAAATTATTTGGATGAGCTTGACACCTAGTGGTGCCCCTATGTATTTTCAAGCACCCGTTTGTATTAATTTACACTGAAACTTCATTTAAAGCAAATACATAAAAATCGCAATTTGCACATTTGTGTTAAATGTATTGTATCACAAATTGTCAATTAATTAAGAAAATGAATATCGATCAGTTAGCCGATTATCGATCAAGTTTTTCAGCACCAAATCAAAGTTATTTTTTCTGAGCAAGCACCATTTTCCAATTTAATTGGGTTAGTGGGAAAGTGGGATGAGATAGACCAGGAGAAGACCTTGCAGAAATGTCAGTGAGAAGAAGAGATCTTGCGACGCACCGGCACTATACATGTGCTGGATGCGGGTGTCTTATCAACCGAGCCACAGAGTCACCACCATTTTAACACTAGAAATGTTCACTGATATTTGAAAGTGCAACAAATATTTTCCACAAATGATACATGAACACAACAACTTATAATGTTAGGAAGCGGCTCTCTACTTTCTAGGAAAAACTGTTTAGAATTTTCTACATTCTACGTCTCCTGGCATCTTTGGTGGTAAGTATGTTTTTCGTAGGGCGTCTATCGCTCTGAAAGAGTGAATCATTGGCATCTTTTCATCAGACACAGCTATTTCACACACTCTCCAAAAGCTGCACCGATTACTTCCTTTCGACTTCCTCAGCCATTTGAACAGAAGGTATGGAAACCTTGTTTCTTTGACAATTTCTTACTGTGGAGAAAACATTAACCGGAAGTAACTTTCATATACTTGACATTTCACACTTGAAAAATGTGTGGCTTATAATCCAGGATTCAGTGTTATTTGTCAGCACTTGAAGAGGATTCAATCCAGGACATCAACAACAGCAGAAACACATGTAAGCTTTAAAATTCTTAAAAATGTAATTTGATTTTAGCCATAACAGCGAATAATCTAATAAATTATTCCAACAGACCCCAACTACGCATCTACACATCTGTGTCACTTTCATCTGAAGTTATTTTCTTGGTTTTCTTCTTTTTCTTCTTCTTCTTTTTGCCCTTCTTGGGCCTGGCAGGAAGCTGGCTACCGAACGCGGGCCGGGAGCTGGTCAGGAAATTGGGGGCGCGGCTCAGCTTCGACAGGTCGCCCTCGGGGTCAGAGTGTGGGGTTCCCAGTCCTGACACCGTCTTCCTGACCAGGGAGTCATCCAGCAGGTTGGGTTGAGAATACGAGCGCAAGGCGGGGGAGCTGGTGGGACGCTGCTGTAGACCGCGGGAAACAAAACCATTGTCACAACACTTGAAAATTGAGTATTTCATATTATATTCAATAAGCACAGCAAATAAGACAGGATCATTATGGATATTTTTTTCTGCGCAAGCACCATTTTCTCATTTCATTGACAGCGCTAGTGTCAGGGGGGACAAGAACGCAGGGGCGAGCAGCATATGACTAAGAGGGGATGCGATCTCATGATGACGCGTGTGCTGTGATCACAGGCACAAGAATATGAATGGGGCTGGCTTAGCAGCAGAAGTCTAACCCACTGCGCCATGGGGCACACCCCAGAATACCAGTTTTAAATGTTTGGCTCTTGATATGACTTGCTTCCGTTTAACCATCAACCATGGAAGAAAGGCACAAGCCATAGGCACAAGAGTCCAGTCCAACTGAGCAGTGCCTGGAAAAAGGACTTCAAAACAATGTTGAATGACTATGTATCTTTGTAGTCCAAAGAACCAAATATATACAATATATTATATACTGTATATATTAGGGCTGCAACTAACAATCGATTAATCACCCTTTTTACTGATGATGAATCTGCTTATTTCTCCTTCAAAATCAGAACAATTATTAACCTGAACCATTCATGATTAAAGGTTTGCAAAATTAAAATTGCAAACTCTAGTATATATCACATAAGATATATGCACTATTATTTATTCATTATTGTATTCAAAACATGGCGCATGCGATTAGCTATAAGACATTTAGAAAATAATATTTGTAAGCTGAGATATTGTCAGTATATCTATAGGTGCCGTCTTATTAGATGGGCTGTGATTACGCCCCTGCTGGTGAGTCCGTTAGCAGCACTGCGTTCCCAGAGGTTATTGCTAGAGTGCCCTACTGCCTTGTTGCATGTAGCATGGCGACCGCTTCCGTGAATGCGAGTTAGCGTTAGCGCAACAGCTAGTGGTAGTTAGCAGGTTTACTATAAACAGAAAGGCCGCACTGAGTACGGCGGGTTGGTAAAATCGGATAATGGGTCGAGTATAATATGGTGTCTTTCCATCTATAGCGCTAACTGCCCACTGGAATCCTTCACTGAATGCCTTTAAATATGACAAAATTAGGTTCCTAAATGAACAGTATGTGGATCAACGAGGGCACAGGAGAGAATATTTGGTGCATCATTGTTCTTATTGGTTATATGCATCATTGGTTATATGCATATGTTGGCTGATGGGCCAAGTTTCTGTAAAAAGGAAAACCTTTTCACCTACGGATGACTTCATCTACTGAACACAAGGGCCGATCTATAACTTAACAAATGCATGATCAGGATATCATTATAGAAATCGACTATGGCCTATCCAGTGCTTAATTTGTCAAGCCGGAGGTCCTGGAGCGCTGGACGAGTAGCTCCCCCAGCTCAAGATCAGCTGGGGGAGCAGCACATGTCAGAGGTGGGGGAGCGGCCGTCAGAGGTGGGGGAGCTAGCTCCCCCTTGCTCCCCCTCAAAATAAGCACTGGGCCTATCTCTCTTTGTGGAAGATTGTGCATCAACTTCTCCACTAAGTTTTTCAGGTGCTCTCTTGTGATGGTTTACACCATATTGGAAGATTCTTTTAGATTCTTTGGTATATACTGTATCTGAAGCCTGGTCTTCCAGATCCAGAGGTGGACACTTGACCTCTGTCGACACGGCTGCCAACTTACCATATGGTGGTAATGGTGCAGAAGCTGTGGCAGTTCAGTGCTGTTGACAGAGAAACGACTAGCGTGGGACATGACGATGTGATGCCAGGAGCTAAGGGGCGTGGCCGAGAAGTGCCGTGTGCCGCTCGAGCCTTCCTTGGCGCCGGCCGACATGACCAGGGACCCGTGTGGCGTCACGGCCTCCACGGCGCTCTTAAAGGTCTTGAGGATGCGGTCACTCTTTTGTTTTTCCTTCTTCTGACGCGACTCCGTCTTGCGCAGCATTTTGCGATGGTCCTTCATCATCTGCTTCCGGGTGTCTGCCAGACCCCTGGGAGCCAAGAAAGTTACTGTGATTTTTGATAAATGTACGGCCCATTTCCAGAAAAAACTTCCAGGTAGGGAATTCTGTTCCTGCAATATTCACTAAAACATGAATTTTATCGGTTGACCATTTTTTCAGTTATTACCTTTCTTTAGCGGTTCCAGGTAGTGCCATCGTACCTTACAAGTCAAGACTTTTAACATGCATCACCAAAATATGTTCTGAACTATTTAACAAGTTAAAGAAAATCAAAGTGCATTCCTCTATTATTCATTTCAATATGTTTAAAACATATTATTGACCAGAAGGAAGAGATTACATTCCATGGTGCAGCATGCACTGTTGTGGCAAATGTATTGTACAAAACTTTGAATTATTTGAATTAATTGATTAAATATTGTTGGTTATTGATTATCAATTAATCATTGTATTTAATTCCACACAAGGAAGGGTGCTTCCAATTGTAATATAAAAAAACACAATTTTAACCGTTTTCCTCTTTTTTTGTCCCGTTTTTATCTTCACGATTACATGACATCGTGAGGGGAATTGAACTCACGACTCTCGACATTATTAAACCACATGTGTTCTATGTAGTGCGTTGTCTTAACAGGCAGAGCTACTGAGGTGCAAATTTGAACCATCTTTTGAGGAGAAATCCAAACAGATTCAATGTTTTGCTTTGCCAATCCTATCAATAGATTAGTAGCGAGAACCCCATAACAGCATAATGAGTATACAGTATAGTATACCAAGTTGGCAGAAGTCTTGTGGTAGAAGAGTATTGTATAGTGACTTGTGACGGGGTGGCTGTGGAGACAGTGTAAATGTGGTTTTCGAGGTTATATTTTCTTTGTGTGCATGTGTTATTTTGTTTGTTGTTTTATTATTCTACTGTATCGCCCTATCACTAACCAACTGTGCTGTTATATTCGCTGGCTGTGTCGGGCTGTATTTTGACTGCTGAAGCGGGTCAATAAAAATTGCCTGTGCTTGTCCACTGTACTGTTTGCATCGGCCAGCCTGAATTATGGGTTGTGTCCCCTTGCAGATACATATATTGTTATTGTGAAATTATAATGTCTGCAATAAAGATTGAACACACACAGTCCAATAGGCAAATATCACCACCGGACGTGACTGTTACCTGTAGTCAACCATGCCTGTCCTGTCGCGGTCCAGCCGGCCTATGAGGTGTTCGATCTGCCATCCGTCCAGAGGAATGCTGGATTGCTGTGGTAGAGGACACGCACCACATCACGCACACATCAGCCTACACTTACAGCAAACCACAATTAATTAGTGATGTCAGTAACTGAGTTACAAGTTAAGGTTAAGGTTACGTTCTAACTACCTAACTATGGTGTTACATTTCCAAAGCTGATTAAAGTTGCTCAACAACAACAACAACAACAACAACAACAAATAATAATAATAATGTACCCTTAAAAACACAAAGTTTGTTTTCAATATTCATGTGAAATTGTTGATAAAACAATTTTTACGGTGGGTTGACACCGAGATGAGTGATCTAGCGTAATTACTATTAAGAGTACTAATCAGTAATGATTATTGAGGTTACTTTTTGCAAGTGTTTTTTGCAAGTTTTTGTAAGTGGTAATATGTATATATTATATACTCTAGCGAAATAGTTCCAATAATTACTTAATTAATTATAAATACAAATATTAATCTAATCAATAGAGTAACTTAGGTTAGTTCTGTGGCATGGGTGATGACCGCACCTCCACTGCCTTCCTAAAGTCAGCCACAGGAACTCGCATGGTGCCATCCTTGTCAATGTTCCGGAAGAAATCCCACAGACGCAACTTGCGCTGGTCCAAGTAATCCTTCACACAGAGGAGAGTGGGAGAAAAGCACAGTTTCAACAGAAATTGCTATCATTATTTACATTTTTAAAAATAATTTCATAACTTTATTTCATTTCATTATATTCATTTAATTATAAAACTTGAAATTAGGAATTACTTCTAACAATTATATGCTACAGACTGCAGCTGTTGAACTCATAATATATAGCCTGAAACCATTCTGAATTTAATTCTGCATTGAAAACAAACAAAAGCATTCGATTATTTCGTGAATTAATTTGAAGTAATCCAAAATCATCTACTAAGAGATACAATTTAAGAAAAACTTTTAATTGAATTTCAAATAACTGCTTTAATTAGGGGTCATTTGGGATTATATTATCAGCTGCACTGCACATCTAATTATTCAATTCATTTCTTACATGTAATTAAAATTATTCCCACTATAGTGGCATTTCTGGAAATGAACAATTATTTGAAAGAGAAGAAACAGAATAAAAACCAGCCATTTGGATTGCATTTTGAATGCTGTTGATACAATAAACTATGGTCATTCAATTAGAAATTGTGCTCAGACAAATTGACTACTACATATACATGCTGACATTTGCTTTTGCAAAATGTATGTGTTTTAATTACCACTAGTTAATTCTAAAGGTGGCATCGGCAAATGGCGGTGTTCGGTCTGCAGAGGAACACCTACCTGGATAACCTTCATAGGGTCAAGGCGTTTGGGAGGCTTCTTGGCAATGAATCCACCTACTCCTCCATACTGCACCTCCAGACTGGGATGCTCCTCACATGTTGTCTCAAGGAGCCGCACAAAGTTCGCGTTGACCAGCACATTCTACAAGCACACAACAACTTACATGCTGCACACTAAACAAAAGTTTAAATATAACAACCGTGTCAAGTCAGTCCTGGATTGCTGTACAGCTAATCAACTGCTTCCCATGCTCTTTGCTCTTTGCATTCTGGGAACTCTCACTTTCACATGATCTGAATCTCACCTATCATGCATTGTGTGTGTGCAGCACCCCCTGGTGTCATTTTACACCCATTACATCCCCCCCTTAAAACTCACATACATCGTCCTTGCTTACAGACATGCACTCCCCCTAGGACTGAAGGTCCCCAACTTTACTGCATCCTTCAGTAAAGGTAAGCTGCACATACACAGCGTGTGGTGTTATAGGACTATGTGTATGATCCGGGTCACGGCACAAAATGCAATGGATGCAAAATACGTGACCTGAATCTAACCTATCATGCGTTGTGGGTGTGGCGTTTATCCCGCAGCACCCCCTGGTGTCATTTTACAACCATTGCATTGCAAACTGTGACTCGTGACGTAAGACTAAAACGTAAGACTAATATCTTACGTTTTTAGCAACCTCAGTACGATATGTATCTTTGCACTAACACGACAAGCTAAAAAATTCTCTCTCTCTGCTGGAAACTGGGCCTTCTGCATGCTAGTGCCACATGCTCTAACTAGCTTCCCTTTATAGCTCAGTAGTAGACAGTAGTCATGCTCTTTGCCTTGTTTTGCCCATCATTGATACAGTAAACTAAACGTTTTAGGCAACCTCCCTTAGGTCCCACAGCAATCCATTGTATGAAATGTATTTATATACTTAATATAGTATGGCTTGTACATTGTAATGTATGTTGTGCTCTGTTGTTAATACTCACAGAAATGTTGATTTCCTCCAAGCCGGTGCGCGGGTTCTTATTCACCATATTAACCAGAGCCAGTGCGCCCTCTACTGTCATAATGTTGTTCGCCAACTGAAAGCGCAGAGAATTGCATTAGATAGTCCCACCAGGATAACACAATTCAGAATTTCCTGGATTTTCTGAAGAAGCAGCACCTCACCGCGGATTTATGTCTGGGAAAATGTCAAAACGCTACATAGGCTGCAAGTATAATGCCCAGTCCCTGTGTAATAATGCAGTCCCTGTGCAAATGACCAATTGTGCAAAAAGAGATGTGATGGTTAAAATGTGATAAATTAATAATGAAAAGACTTTGAGAAATCATCCAGTCCAGTTGTTATTGAAATTTAACTATTTTATTATTTATGAAAGCCCCAAATAACTTATAGTTTTTAATTTCTTCTTAGATATACAACCCAGTATCTTTTGTCACACACAAAAATAATTTTTAAACAAATTTCAAGTTGTGGCATGTATGGAGAATTTCTCCAAAATATTTCAACATATTTCAAAGACGAAAATTAATCCCTCTGATTTTGTATGTGCCATGTGATACTTGTTAATGTAAGTTTATTTTAAAATTAACGTTTTAAAGGTTGCAGTGTCCATTGATTCTTGCTGGGACTGACTCGATTTATCTACAGGTTTGGGAAGATGACTTTTGAAAAAGATACAGGTACAAGTTACTAAAAAAAGTAATATGAAATGTAATTCCATGACCACAAATGTAGTAGGTGATTACTTTTCACTCATTTTATTCAATATATTCACCTTCAGTACTTGGTCCCAAATGAAAAAATAATAATGTTAATGTAATCTATAAAGGTTTTTCATTTTTGTACATGTCGTTAGCTACTACCAAACCCATATCCAGCCTGTGTTTTTCATACTCTCTTATGTCCACTAACCAGTAAGACTCTCAGGCAGTCGTTAAATTCTAGGCCTTTGCACAGCATGCTAACTCCCTCGTTGGTCAGACGGTTGTTGTTGAGGTTGAGGTGCACCAGGCTGTCATTGTACTTCAGCGCCTCCCCGATGGCCACCGCTCCCTCGTTACCGAAGCCGTTCCATGACAGGTCCAGGTGTCTCAGAGCCACATTGACCTTGATTGAAAAGGATGATAACTCAGTAAAAGCTCCCAGCATGTGAACAAACTAGAAGCATGCAGTCAGCCAAGGTTATATCCCTGAAACGCAATAGAAGCATGCTTTTCTTTTGTGTGTTGACCTTGCTCATTACCTGTTGATCTTGAGAGAGTTGTTGCCTTCCATGTGTGTATACTTCTGTCATGTATATGCAATATGGTGAATTAAAACATTGAATCTTGAATCAATAAACCCCTGAAATAGCGCTATGCTTGCTGTAGGGATAAGTGACATCACTTTTTTGTGGTGTTATGCTTACGTGGCATGTCTGTGTATGTCCAAGACAAATTTCCTTTGTGACGAATAAAGATAATCTTGAATCTTGACATATCTCAGTTAATCTACCTTGTTATGGCAGGAATAAGTCAGCTATCTTAAGTTTGTATGCTTTATATGAAATGAAATGTATAAGCTTTATCTTAAAACCAAACAACTATTGTGAAAACAAAGATGAAGAAATTTGGGGTAAATCTAGGGCGTTAACGCATGGAATCTGGGACAAATTCATCCGCTCAAAAACTGCTGCGTTAACACGAAAAACCTTGCGCGACGGTGGATGCAAAATTGTTCCACTCCCCACGAATGGACAGCATAGGAGATTACTGTATGCCAGAGATGTACACGAGTCCCGACCTCACGAGTCCGAGTCTTTAGGGGTCGAGTCCGAGTCGAGTCCGAGTCTTTAGGGGTCGAGCCCGAGTCGAGTCCGAGTCTATAGGGTACATGCATATATCGCACACAGAATGGTTAGTTCAAAGTTAGCTAATTTGATACAGGTTTATATAGAAATGTAATGATTATGAATAAGTATACATAAACAAGGTTAAATGTTTGATATGTTGTGAATGGAATTGGTGCCGTTCCAGGGGGAACTTTTTTGTTGGTGCACTTGCCTACCGGATGAGCCAGATGTAGGAGTCCATTCATTCCTTAATTGCAAGATAGTTGGTGGCGGTAGGCAGAAAATGATTATCCATTGGGCAGAGCGACAAGCAATAGTGACTCACCTTTCTTTATGCTTGGTTGTGAAGTGACGGAGGAAGTTGGACGTTGTGGAACCTACTTTGTTAATACACTTCCCACAGCATTAACGGTTGGCTTTTCGCTCCGCGCTATTTTGTGTGAAGCCTGTATAGTTCTACTGGATTATGAAGGTCAAGTTGAAGTTTGTGGACGACGGTGGAATAGCAGCAGTCATTTTGAGGCTGACTGTGCCTGTTGCTGGTCGCGGCTGGTCACCGCCATGACGGTAGGTGAGTAGTTCGCAACCTTCTTCTCCTATTGTTTAACGCCGATCGGCACTTGTCTGAGCATGCCTTTGCGCGCGTGGATTGAAAGGAAGCGGAGGATTTTTTTTAAAGCCGGGAAAGACTCGTGAAAGACGCGTCAAGAGTCGAGAGTCATTGACCTAGATTATCGGATCAAGTCCGAGTCTTTAGAGCGCGAGTCCGAGTCGAGTCTCGAGTCCCGTTTTTGGTGACTCGAGTGACTCGCGAGTCGAGTCTTTTTACTCGAGACGGCATCTCTGCTGTATGCTACATATCTCCCCAATGTAATAAGTTCACAAAGTATGGCGTAGCATCGATCTACCCCTAGACGAAGCCATATAACCCATAATGCATTGCGAGACATTTTAAAAATGACCTAAACTACAAAACATCGTACGGCGGTAGTAAATAGCAACCGACCATGGCAAGTTATTAATGTGTACTTTTAATATAGTTATTAATGTGTACTTTTGACTTTTTGTAATGATTGTTGAATTTTATAATGGGGCAGGGCTAAAGTGCTTTTTTTAATAAACATGTTTTATCAATGCAGTTCTTTATCTCACCTGAAGCACTGGAAATTTGTTTTTGAGGGTTGGGGCTAACTGAGATTCTGTTCTTTATCTCAACAGAAGCCCTATAAATGTGTTGTACTTTAAGTGAGCTGCTGCTGTTAACCACTATTTGTGTGTTTTTGTTTCAGATGGTGCTTGTTACAAACAAGAAAGTATTGTACTTTAAATAATAGTTATGAAAATGTGGTTTTGCGTTGTGTCAAGTTTTCATTTTCAATTTACCATTAGTTCGCGATCATAGACTGTAAAGACTTATACAGTCTTTACAGCGATCTACCTAATGAGTCTGTTGTAGACCATGGCGCCGGTGGTGCTGCACCTTGAGACCAGCAGAGAGCGCCACGGCACCTTGCATCCTCAAGTGGTTCCAGCTCAGGTCCAGCGTCTCTAAGCGCTCGTTGTTCGCTGACGGACGCACAGAGGAGTAGCGTGCATTCAGTTACATGTCTGGACAACGATCTAATTATGCATCATGAAGTAATTGCATGTACTCAGAGCAATATCCCTCACAATGCGCCTTACCAAGCATTTGCCCCAGGTGCTCCCCTCCTCTCACACTGAACTGATTGTGACTCAAGTCCAGATGCTTCAGCCTGTCATTGCTCTGGGAGGCACGTACATGGGGAAACAATACATGTTCGGCTGATTTATAAAGTATTATTTTTCAACATTATCAACACTGATTTATGGTGTTGACTGATACTGTGGCAGAGTTGCCTAGACTCTAGACACTGGTCTCAGCAAGTTAGCTCTTCAGCCAGTCCATAGCAACAGTGGCTGTGCTAGCAGCAGCCTACTGCTGTCTGACCCTAGGTTTCCACTACAGAGATTTTTCTGTACGGTACGTATACGGTCCGTATACGTGAGCAAACAACCGTGTTGTCACCGTTGTAGCATGCTCCATTGTGCTGAAATACGTACCGTAGATGTACGGTCCGTATACTGTCCGTATACGGGCCGTACAGAAAATCATTTACCCTAGGTTTCCACTACAGAGATTTTTCTGTACGGTCCGTATACGGTCCGTATACGTGAGCAAACAACCGTGTTGTCACCGTTGTAGCATGCTCCATTGTGCTAAAATACGTGCGGTAGACGTACGGTCCGTATACGGTCCGTATACGGGCCGTACAGAAAATCATTTATTTTGATTTTTCACCGCACGTATACGTGCGGTACTGGGGGCGTGGCCGTGTGCTCAGTGATTGACAGCAGCGCTGACCAATCAGCTGACTGTGCGCTCCAGCGCATGAAAGGCGAAGATATATATTCCAAAGTTTAAACCGAAGCGGCCTCGTCCACGCGGCTTTGTTGTGCGTGCGCGCGCGTGTGTGCACACAAAATAGTGCACCCCCAATTGAGTTTTTGCTCGTGAATATG
>OMKY01212897.1:0-15910 GCA_900302395.1 Bregmaceros cantori | reverse complement strand
GGGCATATTCAAATTAACGTGTTTATCCCGGGTCCGACTTGTTTCAACCGAAATGGAACTTGTTTCCTAGTTGTCCCGGTTGATATGAATGCAGCAAGCGGGTTCCAGCGCATGCTATATCATCCAAGACAAGCCCTGCTGGACGAGGTGGTCTGGACCCGGGACTGAACGCACGGAAAACACTTCCTGACTCGGCCGCACTAGTCCCGTTTCGCACAGAGGAATGCCAGGATACATTGTGAATTTTTGGATACATTGGCAGCCCCAGGAATGTGCTAATGCTGATGTATGTGAACATATTAACTCCTTCTCCACCTCCCTCTCTCTGTCATTATTCAATTATTATTATCATAATGTATTATTCTACTTTCTCTTTCTCAATATTTCAACTGTGGGTGCGGAGCGAACGCACCGCATGTGTGCACACACACACACACACACACACACACACACACAGAAATGCTCTGGTTATGTCCTTGTCCCGCTTCGTGACTGGATGGATATTAATCAAATCAGCGAGTGACTGCAGCATACACGTGGAGCTGTTTACAAATTTATCTCGGTTCTTAAACACTGCGTCTGAATACCAACCCTGTAGTGCGCCATTCTCATGACTTTCAACCTGACACGGGGAGCAAGTCAGCACATTGTTCTCTGAATAGGACTCAGCCATTGCACAACACATTGGATCGATCTATGCCTGAAAAGCCACATCCTTGCACTAATTTGTATTGTATTTAAAGTAGAGGTGACATCAGAAATCATGTTTTAAAAGGGTGTCTTTGTTTATACTCGAATGGGGTGTCATAGTAATAGAAATAGTACAGTCCAGTATTAGTGTGGAACTGCGTCAAACAGTGTCAACTAATGACCAAAACTCGATAATATTGCATAGTGGGCCTTTTTACGTGGCATACAACGTCAAGATAGTACCCGCTCATGTATGTGCGTGGACATTATTGTGTTCATGACACGAGAAAGCGCCGAGAAAAGTGCGTTTGTCTGCCTGCTGCGTTCCGGTTAAAATAAAACCCCCATGGAAAATGTGTGTGTGTGTTACGCACTCTCTGAAAAAGATAGGCGTGTAGGGTTGGCGTTGGATCGGATACCTATGCCCTGTGATGTGGTGTGTGATTATACGCTCATTTATGGGCAGTAATGGTGGTGGAGTCAGCCGGCGCAGTCGGCAGACCTCACTTCCAAGCAGCTTCTTCGGTTGGATATTAATTGCAGTTTCAACCTAATAATTTGATTATTTTATTGATTTATTATTTGTATCTATTTTACCCCAAAATGTGTCTATTGCAAATTGTTGGGAGATATTCTAAACTTCTTCTTAAAATCGTTTTTATTTACTACTTACATAAATCACATTAATGACAATTTCATACACAAATGGTGTCACCTCAACTTCAAACACAACAAGCTAGCTGTACTTTGCTCGCAAAAATAGGCTTTTCTTCATCACCATGCCAGCAAAGATGGTGTTAAATGCTGAGGTAGAGTCAATGAATACATGCTCAAGGTGATTCACCACAGCGCGTTGGATAGTCGTTCTTAGGAGGCCGTCCTTCTTGTGATGTGACTGACCAGACTCTGGAAGACTTTGTCAATGCCATTGATCTGTCAACACTTTTTTATTAAGTCATGGTTTACCTTGAAATGTCAACTCCTTAGCCGAAAGATAGCATACTTGGAAAATAATACTTTTTGTTATGATTCGTACAGAGAGAGATAATAAAGAATGAAGGACTCAGTCAAGACCACTGTGAAAGGTTGGATGACTTAGTGGCGACCCTCGCCGTCATCCGTATACTGTAACACAGGTAATCAAACACAAAACATTTGTAGCACACAAAGTGCAAATGAAAGTAACAATATGGCAGGCAATATGAGTCTCTATACACGATAAGTAATTGTCCGTGACGAGCTTGAAGTATGAGAAGTAAAAGTACTCATCTTCGGGGTCTGGTTCGGGATCGATGAGCCGAGTCCAGAGGCGGAAGCGGAGATGCAGGTTTCTGTAGCAGTGAAGAGGAAGCTCCGGTTAACCCCGATGACTACTACACATGGAGTCTAGTCTATTCTAACTAATCTGAGGTCTAAAGGAGTGCAGAGAGAGAGAGATCAAACTATACAAAATCATAAACTGCTCCCTCGGCTCTCACCGAGAGAAGATCAGGACGTCGCGTTGACTCAGTGCCCGAAGCCCGCTTATGAAGGGGAGAGCCGCTCCGGAGTTGAGTGCGACGTGCCGCAGCTGTGTTCGTGCGATCCACGAACGAACCCGGCACCTGGGTGCCGCTCGTGGACGAGCGGCTCATGACATTTTCAAGGGAAAAGAAGAGATTCAGCACACTAACATGACTGAGAAAAAAAATTGGGGTTGTTCGTTATTAGTAGAGTAGTGTTTTTCACCCACTGAGAAAATCACAGAGGACGTCTGAGTTGAAATTGCCGGCCGAATGCAGGATCTCTGTGTTTTAGGATGTAATAATTCCGGATCGAATTACCTTCCGTAATTCGGGAAAAACAGACGTCCTCTGTGTTTTTACGCTTCTCTCGTCTTTTCCTGATCAGAGGAACATAGTTTTCATCGCGCATCATACACGCACAACTTTATGACGTACCGTGTGTGTATGTGTCTGTGTGTTCAATAAATTGATACGGGAATGAAATGGGGCTGTGCATAAAAGCGGTAGTCTTGTTCCACCTCAGATGGATAGACAGGAGTCCGCGTCGTGCGCATCAGTGGAACGGGGGTGCACGCCTGTCTAGTGGCGTGCCACTGATATGTGGATGCCGGAGCGCATATCCCCAAGCGCGTGCACGGGTAATCAGCAAAGGTTTTCCATGCACTAACCATGCTACAATACATTAAAATCAAACTCTGAATTTCTTTAACTTTGTTAATACGCGCGTGCGTGTGCGTGCATGAGCGGCAGTGTGAAAGTGAAGTTTGTATAAGTGAAGTTTGTGTACGTGCATGTCCGTGTAGCAAACAAAATTACGGCACGTGCGTCCTAATGTCTTTAAGTTGAGTAAAATACAGACTTCTGCTGATCCCGTCCGAATGTGCCACCACAAAATAACACAGACGTTTACTTATAACTAAATACTATATACTAAATAACACAGACGTCATAGGGTGATAGCAAAAAACAGAGGACCTCACGTAATTCAATGGCAGCGCGAATTGGACTTTTCAGTGTGACATTTGGAGCAAACCAAAAAGCAAAAGATTAATCGCTGAATAGGATTCAGCCAGTGTACGACACATTGCATCAATCTATGCCGCAGAGCGACAGCTCCACGCCAATTCGTGCTGTATTTAAGCACGCTCGCACACGCCAGCATGGTCAGCACAATAAGACGACTAAGAAAAAACAAATGCCACCATGACGGTGTTAAACGCTGAGTTATAGTCAATGAACAGTTGGTGGTTCACCACAGTAGTGGTTATTGGTAGTCCGTACTTCATATGATGTGAGGACCAGCCTCTCACAGACTTTTCAATGCCACTGATCTGTCGTAATTTTTTCTTTCAAGTCACACTCACAACCGGAAAAAATAGGTTCTGTTACCTTTCCGGAACAGTTGAAGAAATCTTTCTTCATTTCCGTTTCCACTCCTCATAAAATTCCATAAAATTCTGTTCGTTTTTGGTTCGGAGCCCTGGTTTGGCTGCCATCTGCTGGTGATTGACAGCATATTACCATGGATAAATCAATAATAGAACGCTTTTAAACCGACAATGTTAAGCAAATATCGCTCGCTGCCTGTTCGTCTGACCCCGGTGACACCAGCAAAATGTCAGCGATGAGAAAAGAACTTGACGGTGACGACGCTGCCCATGCCTGTGAACTAAGTCACAGGCACCATAAGTATGTGGTGTCGGCTGCGCCACAGAGCCAGCCTGGGGAAAGTAACACACATTTACCCTTCATACTAACAACTCCACTGAATAAATATAGTGTATCGACGCTACATGTCACCGTGGGCCGTGTGAATTAGTTGGCTATTGTTTTTTAATCACTGCTGCTCTGTAGTGCGCCACTCTCATGACTTTCAACCTGACACTGGGAGCCAGTCAGCACATTATTCTCTGAATAGGACTCAGCCAGACTGTGTGTGTTGCTGTCTTGGACCTGATCCTAAGGCCTGTTTTATACACTCTGGATACAGATGCAAATTGTAAATAGAGAATACTTTTTCCGTGAGTTTGGAAGTGTGGGGAATATTATGACAAGTAGCATTTCCAATATTTCAGGATGTGAGTTTTGTTACTAGTATTTTTCATTGATTTTCATGAAAGGGAAAACGTCTACCTCTATTCTGCCCCACGATTTCTGGTGGCAAAGAACGGATGAAATCACCTCCAGGACCGAATAAAACCGTAACCATAGTTCTGGGAGAGTGCAGATGAGACCATAATTGAAACCATTGTTGAATTGTCTGCTCATGGTTATTTATCTATTCTAATACCCTGATGACTTCTTAGTGATTATGTTACTATATGCATAGCGCCCTCTACCGTCAATCCCAGGAAGGGGCGCCGAAGCACCATGAGTAACAGATTATTGTACATAGGGTGGATTGCCCTAATGTGGGCCACTGCCTAATGTGGGACACGTAAGCTCCAGTGGCTCTGGCTCCTCCGTAAACTAATGAATGTCAGTAAAACTATTTGTAAAAGCAAACTATTCTTATTAAGTTCAATTGTTTAACACTCCATTCACTGTACCACATTAGGCAACTTACAGGTAATCCACCTTACTGCATTATCTTTCCAGCAACTTTAGTCCAAGTCGATCTGGCTACATCCAGAATGTATTGTGTAATGTTCAAAACGTTAGTCAAATAAACAAGACGAGTTGTAAATCCAGCTCCGGCCTGGCCAGCCAGGCAGCACATACACTTCATTCAGCAGTTAGACTTTAGAGTAATAGCTACTGATTAAGGAGATGAAATGGATGGTGGATGCATTGGGCGAGGAAAGCATTGAAAATCTAGAAGCGCAAACCTGTGCCAAAATCACAGTTTGTAAGCTCATAACAGTTGTCAAACTAGGACGTTACTTATTGGCTACAGAAATGCACCAAAATGTAATCACTTTACGTTTGTCATTTCCAACAACCATACAAAATGTAATCCAGATCCATGCGTAACTTTCTGTTATCCTGCTGACAGACAGAGAAACAGACAAAAACATAACCTCCTTGGCAGAGGTAATGATGTAAATGCACCAATATTTAATCACGTGTTCCGTTTATCATTTCCAACAACCGTGCAAAATTTCATCCAGATCTGTGCGTAACCTTTTTCAGTTATCCTGGTGACAGACTGACAGACAAAAACATAACCTCCTTGGCAGAGGTAATGATGTAAATACACCAAAATGTAATCACTTGTTCCATTTGTCATAACCAACAACCGTACGAAATTTCATCCAGATCCGTGCATTACTTTTTCAGTTATCCTGGTGAAAAACCATCCAACCAACTCAACCAAAAACATAAGCTGCTCGGCGCAGGTACAATGAAAAAAAGAAGATAAAGCAACAATGATAGAGGATTATGGAACACAGAATGATTGCGAGGGAGGAGAATTACCTCAAAATGACTTGACATAATTTGAAGTTACTTGAGTTAGGCCGCATTGCCCTAATGTGGGCCCTTTTTTGCAACTTCCTAATGTGGGTCAGTCTGTTGCCTAATAGGGTCAGTGTGTTGAACAGTTGAACTTAGTTTTAGACACATTGCCATAGTTTGCTGTAACCATACACATAACTTTAGGGAGGAGCCAGAGGCACTGGGGCTTAGGTGTCCCACATTAGGCAGTGACCCATCAATCTACACATGATGCTTTCATTTTAGCTATTCCAACACTAGGGACAAAAGGCTCAGTACTCAAATGGTTAGCACACAGCACATCGCTAGCGGGCATCTTAATTGCCTCATGCGATAACAACCTTAACGGATTAATATGATATTGATAGAGATGCAGCAGTGTCGATATATGCACTAATTAATGGGCTGAGCTCTTGCTGCCTAATGTATGGTGTGATAAGCAATTAAGGCTAAAAGCCACTCATTTTTCAGGTGCCGCCTGGTCTATGGATTATCAAACATGTGGGAACCACTTGTGACTTTCAATTATAAATACAATTGTGTTCGTATTGACAGGTCAGATTAAAGCTTGATGAAAAACTGAATTGCTATCCTGAATCTCAACTAAATCACTTTGATTTTTATCATCACCGCCATGAATTTAGCACTTAAGCCACTTCTCCACTAGAGTACACTACCAGTCACCACTTTTCTTAACGGGGCCATGAGGGGGTGGTGCCGAATTTTTAGAAACTCAATTTTTGATGTGCCAGTGCTCACCCCCACCCCTGTGCGTGTGACACCCCTCCCCATTAACACATTGAATTCACAACACTGTGCTGTGGCCGCTGTATAGCTTCTATTTCTATTTCTATTCTATTATGCCATGCTGGGGGAGGGGGGGGGGCGCACACACCCCTCCTCCTGTGATCGGCTGACCATGTTGTGTCACCCCCTCGGAGTGTGACCAATCAGCGGCCAGCAAACGTGGCCACCGACGGCCACATTCCAGACCCACTTCTGAGTGGGTCCTGAAACCTGGTGTGGCCTGGCCCATTTGCGCTCACGGAATCACCAATTTTCCGGGTGGATGTGCTTGTGTACTGCACCATGCTAGCCTTAGGTAAGCCAGTGGAAAAGGGGCTATGGGGTCTGGATTAGTGAAAAAAAGCATGAGTAGACTAAGATAAAACATGTTACTGCACTAAACAGAGATAGTTTAATGATACAATACACAAATATATCTATGATAGGTCTTGACAAATCATACACAGATTAGGACAAGAAATAAAAGCATGTGTTTGCTTTTACAATTCAATGTTTACATGTTTTTTAAAAAATAAGGCTACAATATCTCTCGGTGCCTCTGATAACACTGCGGCCACTTCGGACTGCTGACTGAATGCATCTAGTCTACATCAAAATATCAAAAAATATACATATCCATTTTTTTGTTGCCGAGGGAGTCTTGGAATGGCAATTCTCAGCTTTTTTCTCAGCTTGAAGCGTCAGTGTAAATGTCTTTGTGTGAAAGTGGTTGGCAGTGACAGGGTTAAATAAATACATTTAGATTTGTTTAGACATTTGTTTCGCCCAAATATTTTTAAAATGCTATCAAACGTTGCCAGTATTTAATCTAGTAGACGTAGCGTAAAGACAGGATCTACAGCCATGTGTACAGCACAGGTAGCGCCGTTAGCTAATGGCTACCAGTGTGTGCAATATTATGTCATATAGAGTGTACAAAAAATGAACAGCATACTATGTAGAAATCTGGTGGGCATGTCAATGAACTCAATTACCCAGAATGCACAGTGAATGACTGTAATTGGGTGGAAGTAACTCAATGGGAACTGTGACTGGTTAATAGTGATGTAAGATTGATTATGGTCTGGGGGAAAAAAAAATTCTAAAAAAAAATTCTTAGAGATGGTTTTGAATATAATAATTGACATTTTAAGAATGTTTATTCGTTCTTTGCATTGCACATGCCAGAATCTACACAGTATGCTTTTAACTTAAAGGAAAACAAGTGTATTTAAATGAGAGCATACCCTTTAAACCTTTATATTCCCTTTTGCAAATAACAAAATATACCCTTTAACTTGATATCCCTTTTAACACCTTAGTCGTCTGTGTATTGGTGTACTTATATAGTGTTGTATATAGTACTGAAAAAATATACCTGAATATATATTTTAGTAGTACAATTACTTTTATTGTCCAGTATGATTTTTCCCCCATGTTGGTGGTGTACCAGTGAAAGTTCTGGCCAGTACACCCATACCATAGGAAAAGTTGCTATGCTTATTAAAACATTTCATATATCTTATTATATAATGCGACAGAAGGTTGGTGTTGAATTAAGGCATAGCTGCCACTGTTACTACCATGGGATGGAATCATTTCATAATCATATCAATGTTCAATATTACCATAATCAAAAACTGACCATATTGGTTGATGCATGGTTGGTCGGTCACTGGTTGACAAGCAGAGATGGGCAGTACGCATCACATTTACTCTGTTACATTTTTTGTGTGTTCTTTTTTACTTTTGGAGTACATTTTTCACATGTTGCTTTCTACTTTTACTCGAGTAAATTTGAGGGGAAAAAATACTTTTTACTGAAATGTCACTAACAAACACTTGTTACATTAACTTGGCCTTTAGCAACACGCGTTGGTAACTGTTGGTACATATGTTGACGTCATATCTCTCTCTCTCTCTCCCCTCTCTCTCTCGTTCTCTCTCTCGGTCTCTTTCTCTCTCTCCCTCTCGCTTGGTTTCTTATGAAAGTGAAATGAAGTATTTGAAGTACACAGTACAAGTAAAAAGTCTCCCGCAGCCACTGGCGGTTGGTTTTGGAGCACTGTTGTCTGCCGGCTACTCAAGTGTGTTAGACACTACATGCTGTTATAATGGCAGTGCTGTGTCTCAAATGGCGCAATTGTGCACTTCGTGACAGAGACCAAGTGGGAGAGAGGGAGAGCGAGAGACACCAAGAGAGATAGAGCGAGCGAGAGAGAAACCGCCCGAGAGAGAGATATGACATCAACATATGTGCCAACAGTTCCCAACAGGTGTCGCTAAAGGCAGAGTTAATGTACAGAGTACTTTTTAGTGACATCTCAGTAAAAAGTAGTTTTTTTCACCTCAAATTTAGTAACTCATGAAAAATGTACTCCAAAAGTAAAAAACTGTAACTGAGTAAATGTAATGCGTTACTGCCCATCTCTGCCCAAGTGTTCCATTTGAGACACAGCTCAGCCCACTAGTAGCTAATGCTGGAAGCTAATGTCAGCTGCTAACGCTAAAGTGTGTCGCCATTCATTATAGGGAGCTTGGAGTTCATTGCGTTCTTTGTTTCAACTACTTTCTGCCGCATGCCTTCCTCCCTACTCTCCATACACCCACTTACCCAACCTTTCTGCTTCGATTCTCAACGCCTCCTGAAAGTGCCAAGGATATCTCAGAAACAATGAAAACTATTATTATTATTTTGTTTTATTTATCTTTTTTAAGTTATTTTTTCCGGCGTCAGCGCCGTTTTTCCATCTTTATTTGGATAGGATTAGTCGGAAACTGGGTTGAAGAGATCGGGGGCAGACATTGCAGACACGTCGACGAGCGGAGTCGAACTCGCGACACTGCGGACGCTGCGGTAGACACAGCGCCACTAACGTGAATGGGCTCGCGTTAGGTGCGGTGTCCATAACCACTCGGCCAACGCGGACCCCATTATTTTGTTTTATTAATTATTTGTAAAACTCCAGTGCAAGTTTCTTGCCATGAGAATGGGTTCAGTTGATTATCCAAATGATATTTTATGTATGTATTTATTTTATTTTATTTTATTTATTTAGATGGGAGGATGCTGCTTGGACCAATGAAGAGGTATCTCTTCTTTCTGGTCCATAGAGATAATATCCTAATACTTCCACGGCCGTTACAGTATGGAAACACATAATGGACATTTTTCACAGCAAGGGGCATTTTGCATGATTTACCATTGGAATTATTATTTTATTTTGAGATATTTGCCCTCACAGCATTCTAGTAGCGTTTTCCAGTGATACTGTGTGGTTGTATATAAGAAAAAATATATATAAAGGAAGAAGATGTTAGTCACGTAAAAGAAACTATTTTAGTAATGTGTGCATGTATAAGCTCTCTGGAGGTGGTGCAATAAACACCAAAGCCATAAATGAATTCTCCTGTACATGAAATGACCAAAAACTGTTTGATCATCTCAACCGCTCCTCGTTGCCATGTCTCTGTCCCATCCGTTCGTTGTATGTATATGAATAACTCATCAATACATCGGTATCTCGACCATGGACTACTCGCATACTAAAATTGGAATGATACAAAAAATATTAGCATGGCCCCTGCCCACGGATTTTCTTTAAAAGGAAAATTAAATAAATAAGTAAATATATAAATCAGTATCTTTGGAAAAAATCATATTGGTTTTTATAATGTGTTGCTCTACATAGAAGTTGATTTAGAAAAGCAACATTGTTTTTGCATCCAGCTGTCATACTATTGTGTTGTGTAACTGTGCATTCAGACCGGACGCCACGATGCTATATGACAATACTACTATCTTGAAACCCAAAATGTATGAAGGTGGAGCAGCTGTGAAAGCAGCCTGCTCTGGAATTTTTGTAAAACCGGCGTGAATGACCTGCTTAGTCAAGTGTTGATCGCCGTTAAACGACAAGAAGAAGCAGATCTCACTCAGTCTCTGTCAAGATGTGTCTCTGGTTGACAGAAACGTTGGTGTCTTATAGTAAGCTTGATAGTGTTTTCAATTGAATTTAATGCCATTTTTAACACGTCTTCAGCATCGACCATGTCCACATTGTGACTGGTACTAGTCAGTTATAATGCCCATGTGATTCATGTGACCATAAGTGTAAACCAGTGGTGGAAAGTAATGAATTACATTTACTCATGTTACTGTAATTAATTACTTTCAATGAGTAATTTGTAATTTTATGAGTATTTTTTTTTAAATGTGTAATAAAGTAAAGTACAGTACTTTTTCAAAGTACTGTTAACTCATTACATTTGAGTCCCCTCACGATACTGATTACAAAACATGTTGGTGGAGTTTTTTTTTAAAGAATCTTCACCATTGCTAGCGTTCAAATCTGAAACAAAAAAATCTGGGTGTAACATAGCTTAATTAATCATTTTTAAAATAGCTTTCTTGGCGGAGGTCTGCATTCTTGGAGGGCATTTCTAGTTAAAAGCTGTCATTTGAATATTGATAAAACTGAAAACAAAAACAAAAAAATATGCTGAATTTGAATCATGACTGTTTTCTTTTTTTACTCTGAGTGCAATTTAAGCAAAGTAAAGATACTTTTATTCAATTACACTTTTTCAGTACTCTTTCCACCTCTGGTGTAAACACAATTGTACCAAACAGTTTCTACAACAGAAGATTTACATGAAATGCTGTGTAATCTGTTACCATGTAGGGTAGGCGTACTGTCACACAGTGTCGTTCAAGCGCAACTGAGCTCTCCACTCACTGAATGTAGAAGAGAAAGGAGGGACAGAATCAGGGCTCCCAACCGTTTCAAGGAAAGAAAACGAAAACCGAAAACGAGCGGAATTTTACGGAATTTCACGAGGAGCGGAAACAGAAACGAAAAAACATTTTTTCAAATGTTCCGGAACAGAAACAGAACATTATGAAATCCACAAAAACGTTAAAAACGTTTTTTTTTTGTCGTTCTCTATATATTTTAGCATATCCTATGTCTGGGAGACTATTTTTGTCCACTTTCACTGTCAGTCATCAAGCCCCATGTATCCGGGGCTCTATCTTGTGGACAGACGAGGAAGTGAATGTAATGACGTTCCGAACCAGTTCAGGACCAATATTTTGGTGGTTGAACCGTTCCAAGAAAGAAAACGTTAAATATAGACTGGCTGAATCATTCGGAACGGAACGTTTTAAAAATAATTTCGTTTTCAAGCCCTGACAGAATATTTCTGCGGTGTAGGGTAGACCCAGAAATCCATCCATTCAAAATTTATTGCGTTAAGACCAGGGTTCTGTGGCAGTGGAATCGGCGCCGGGGCGGAGCCCGCAGAGCAGGTCATTTTTTCAGCCGCGTTGGTTTGTCCCCTCGATAACTGAAAATGTTGAGCACGGATCTGGATGAATTTTGCAGAGTTGTTGGAAATGACAAAAGAAAGAAGTGATTCAATTTTGGTGCATTTCTGTAGCCTATAAGTAACATTGCTGCATGAAAAGTGCTATATAAATAAAGTTTGATTTGATATTAACGGGGGAACGATCCCCGTTCTCCGTAGTGCCATTACGCGTGGCCGTGTTTAGTCTCCCAAACGGCCGATGCCATTTTGACGTTGTCTGCTCCCCATTTTTGCATCAGCTTGTATAGAGCAGCGGTAGCGCGATCGACTTTTAGGCCAACGTCCTGAGTTCGAATCACAGCGCGAGCATTTCTTTGCGTCTTTTTTTTCAACCTGCAAATTGTGCTTTTTTTAAAAAAAAATTACATTTTAGGTTAGACTTAAGTTTAGGGGTTAGGTTTAGGCGTTAGGCGCAGGTTTGCAATCTAAGTGCTTCTAGTTTTTTGTTGTTGTTGTGGCCTTGCGCCATCTTGTGGTGTACTGTCTGAGAGCACAGTTGCAGTCACTGCAGGTCAAACTTGATCTCAAATACTGTCAACAACATCTTTGTGTGTCCTTCTTTCTTTATTTTATCTGTCCTTTGGGGTTTTTGTTACTATATTGCTTATTTCTTAAGCATTGTGTTGAACTACAGCGTGTTTACAACCAGCAATAAATTCATTGTAATGCCAGAACGTTCTGTGTTGATTTCCTTGCAGCCACTGCAGTTCTCCCTAACCGTTGTACAATGTGTTCTTACATATATGGTGGCCAGATGCATGTGGGACATCCTTGCAACTCTATTTTAAGCATCCCTGAAATTGAGGGCCACACATTTGAGGTTACAGTTCTTCTATCTTCCTGTAATCCATCACATTACTTTTGAAATGTGGTAGTGGGATTACGTTAGTAACTTGTAACTATAAGGGATTACATTTTAAAAGTATAGGAAGGAAAAATTGCATTAAGTCATCACAAGTGTTGAACATGTTGTACATGAACTCCTTTGTATTTTAGGTGAACATGACCGAGGCGTTCAATTATGCTCGATGAACGTAGAATTGTGAACGCACTCTTTTTTTAGGTTATTGAACGCAGCTGTATTTTTCCGAATTAGTTAATTTCAGATTTTGAAAGCAGTCTTCCGGGCGACAACACAGCAATAAAGCAAAAAAAACACATTCCGAACTCCACCGTTTTCTATCCACCTCTGAGACTTTAACCCAGCCCCCAATCTAACACAACATTAAAACAGTTAAATATTGTATTTTGTTCTGCTTGTACACCGTCAATAATGTTGACAAATTATAGCTGACAGCAAAGTAGAAAACAAACTACCAAAGAACTAAAAAGTTAATTTTGGGGAACCACCTGTTCATAGTTCAAAATGATGACCTATGAACCATGAATGAACACATTCATTTTACAAAGACTGAAAGTTCATGTAGAAAGTGAACTTGCCCAACACTGGTTATCACCTACCACTTATTGGTGAGGCGGAGCCATTATGTCTCTGGACTGCGACCGCAGATGGCAAAAGTACCCAAATGTTTTACTTAAGTAAGAGTACAAAAAAAATACATTTGTGAAAAAGACAACTCGAGTAAGACTACAAAGTACTGATCCAAATATGCACTTGAGTAGAGTAAAAAGTACAGGCTCTGAAACATACTCAAAAAGTATTTTTGAAAGTAAAAAGTACAGGTTCTAAAACGTACTTAAAAGTATTTTTGAAAGTATGAAGTACAAAGAACAAAAATGAAATTGTATATAAAATTCACTTTTTTACTGCTAGTTTTACAATGTTTGAATGTTTGAATAAATTGTTAAAAACCTAGCCTAACTTACTTCACTTAAGGTTCACAAATCCCACTGCTGGCATTACCGCCCCCTACTGGCTCATTCACACTATTACATATCCCTACCACCTACCATCGGTGCGCAAAAAAAAGGAACGAACCTGTTGTGGGAAAAGTAAGGAGCAGAAGTACAGATATTTCTGTTAAAAATCTACTCAGTACAAGTAAAAAGTAATCAGAGAAAAAAGTACTTCTAAAAGTACAGGTACATGAAAAAACTACTTAAGTACAGTACTTGAGTATTTGTACTTCGTTACTTGCCATCTCTGGACTGCGACACGGCAGCCATGTGTCTACCGTTGCACCTAAGGAGGTAAGCATTATCAAATGTGTAGATTCCAACAAGTAGTCTGTGGTCTAGTAAAAAGGACCAGGTGAGTTGTGCCACCTGCCTTGCATAGATGCTGTGTCTCATATGGTGCACTTGCACTAGAATATAGTTTAGTACAGTGTGCTTACTTATTTAGTGCATGGTCTTGGTACAGCTCGCTGAGACAAATTACACATCACCCACCCCGCTTCGCTCACCGTTTTACACATGTATTGATGACATACAGGCAAAATCCGACTTGAAGTTACTCACCGATGTGGTCACATGTTCTTCTGGACCAATTGGACGGCTGCTTCACTGGTAATTAACTAATTAATAAACTTGAATGAGTAAATGGAACGGGTTGCGCAGATTATTCAATCATGCGTTGGTGGGGCATAGATCCACACGAGAGCATTTGGGTGTGGAATAGCACAACGCAAGTTACCATCATCCTTTTGAAATAACAGGTAGGTGACTGCTCCCGCCGATTAGAGCTGTTGAAGAATAGTCAAAGACACAGCAAGATGAATGCCACCGGAAGTGGCGAGCATATACCGTATATATACCGTACGGGGGTAGTTAAGGAAGTAAACCGGAAACAGGTCAAAAACTTGTCTATAACATGTCGGAGGATATGACATGTATGACACCTCGTCCGCTGTGCACACGGCTGCCCACCGCTCCTCAGGGATGGGTTGAAAGCGAGCGATGGATTTCACTGTACATGTATGTATGTGTTGACTAAATAAAATACCTCTATTCAGGGCTTTGAACCGATATTTTTTCCCAATTGGTTCGTTCCGAACAGAAACAGAATTATAACGTTTCCGGTTATGAGTTCCACCAACAAATGAACGTTCCCGAACCGCTTAGAACAAAAAAATATTGTTACCGAAACGGTTAATTCCGTTCCTGTCAGCTGTTTAATGCTATATAATATATGTTGGGGTGAACCCACAAAGACTCGCTACAGATACCCGCTAGTACCGCTCTACAGCCGACGTCTCGTTGCGTGTGGGTGTGAACCCACAACGACACGCTGCAGAAAGTCCTGTGACGCTCACTTCATACTTCACTGCTTCTTCGTAGATTTTATACTCTTGTTTTATTTTTGAAGTTATCCCAAAGTGCACTCCTTTGAGGAACAAAATAAAACCGGTATTAACCGGGTAACATTATTTTTAAATAACTGTTCCCGTTCCGGAACATAAAAAAAACGTTTCCGGTTTCGTTTCCGTTCCCTGGAAAATACAAAAAGTTCCCGGTTTTCGTTTTCCTTCCTTGAACCGGCTCAAAGCCCTGCCTCTATTCCATTTCCGCTATGGAAACTTAAATGACCTGTACACTAAAACAACTTAAATGACCTACACACTAAAAAATAGTGCATGATGTGCACAAGTGCGGTCATTTATTCCAAGGCGCCCTCTGCACAGAGCCTCTTCCATGGACCGGGCAGATCATTTGTGGTGCCCACACCCATTGGTGCAGTCGTAAGCCATGTTTGCACTACGCAGTTGCAGCCTGGCCCAGCTTCACTCGACTCTACTCAGTTGTGTTGCCTTTCCACCGGCCCTACTGCCTCCTCTCTGGGCCGCGACACACCACCCTCTGACTCCCATCCACACACGGATCTTAGGCTTGCTGGCAGTCGAGTAACGTCACTGATAGTACCGGGTACTCCCACCTGCTTGGGCACTAAGCGGAGCAGTAGCTGCTTACAAGCAGGGATGGAAAACGTAATTATTTTTGAAAAGTTCAGTTCCGAGCGGTTCAGGCAGGTCTCTTGTTTAACGTTTTCGTTCTCTGAACCGTTCCGCCACCAACATTTTGGTGCTGAACCGGTTCGGAACACAAACATTTTGTTCGTTCTTAAAGTTCCTTATATTATCTTAAGTTTAGATATAGTTTATACAAATTTTTTGGTGGACTTTTAAACTTCAGTGCAACTGTATTAACGCAATTACATTCACTTC
>OMKY01212881.1:3288-13504 GCA_900302395.1 Bregmaceros cantori | reverse complement strand
CAGACTGTAACCACAGCTACAGTAAGTAAGTAGTGTGTAGGGAGCTGCAACAGAAACAAGCCACTTTCGGGCGATCATTTATTTTTGATTCATTTTTTTAATTCATTTTTTAAACTGAAAGTTACTCAGTACTTTTTTTACTTGAGTAACTATTCGGATGACTACTTTTTACTCCTACATGAGTAATATTTTGCTGAGGTAACAATACTTTTGCTTGAGTCATTTTTATGGCTACTCTGCCCATATCTGGTTAAAACTGATACAATAACTCTACAACACACACCCACCGAACACAACCTCAGTTTATTAAATCCATGTCTCGCAGTAGGAGCTCTGGAATAAAAGATTAAAAAAAAAAAAAAACTCCTTCGCTGCCTCAAGGAGAACCATAGAATCAACACTCGCTGTTCCACACACTCGAGGAGACTTTGGGTGAAGGAAATACAATAACACAATAAAGTTCCCGCTGACACGCTCCGAGGTCGTGTTATGTAACGCGCCGCCATCCTCAACGCTTAGCGTCCAGAAAGGATTTCCAGATGGCGGCTGACATAACCCGCCGCCAACGTGGGCCAGATAAAACTCATATATCAACATATACACTGTGGCTCATATGTTACACATTGTGCTGTGGGAGTGGAGGAAAAACAGTTATCCCATGTGTTTGGATATGGTCAACTCAGCTGAACTCAACCCGTGTGCCTCTCTACCCACCATACCTGGTCTATCGGCGACAGAGATGGGCAGTAACGCATTACATTTACTCAGTTACAATTTTTTTGTGTACTTTTTTTACTTTTGGAGTACATTTTTCATGAGTTACTTTCTACTTTTACTCAAGTAAATTTGAGGTGAAAAAAACTACTTTTTACTGAGATGTCAGTAAAAAGTACTCGGTACATTAACTCTGCCTTTAGCGACACCCGTTGGGAACTGTTGGCACATATGTTGATGTCATATATCTCTCTCGGGCGCTTTCTCTCTCGCTCGCTCTCTCTCTCTTGGTGTCTCTCGCTCTCCCTCTCTCCCACTTGGTCTCTGTCTCTCTCTCGGGCTCTCTCTTTCGGGCGATCATTTTTTTTTCATTCTTTTTTTTGAATTCATTTTTAAAACTGAAAGTTACTCAGTACTTTCGCTACTTAAGTAACTTTTTTGTGGAATACTTTTTTACTTTTACTTGAGTAACAATTTGGACGACTACTTTTTACTTCTACTTGAGTAATATTTTGCTGAGGTAACAATACTTTACTTAAGTAATTTTTATGGCTACTCTGCCCATATCTGCTTATGAGTTATTTTGCTAAGAATCATTAATGAGTTCCTGGGTCTGGATTGTGATCTCTACGTTTTAATGGATTGTTCCTGCACTCCCTAACCAGACTGGTTAGGGAGTGCATCCCCCAGGCTGAGCAGCGCTGCGGGTTCACATACGCTTTCCGGCTTTTCTGCAATGTTTCCCCCGACTCTTCATACCAGTCTCCGATTTTATCCCGTCACTATCTCTCTCAATAAAGAATGGCGCTTGCACCTTTTAGAGTTTTGTTTGCAAACAAACAAATCAAAAAACATAAGTTACTGAAAATATAACCTTTTTGGCAGGGCTGTTGTTGTTGTTCTTATGGAAAGTGCGATGGCTGTGTTTAAATGTAGTATTTTAATTTCAGTTTGCCCAACATTTCTCTCTGACAACCATGACAACTAGATTGGTCTAAGGCTGAATAATTTTCGGTTTTAGACCGAAAACCGAAAACAAAAACAAAGTGGTTTCGGTTTCTTCAAAGCACTGGTTTCTCCGTGCATCATGTGTGGAAGGGCTGTGTGTCGATATGTTTGGGAATTCGAATAAATGTGGCTGTCCTTTGGGTTTGTCAGTGCAAACGCCATGTTGAGTGGGGGTGGAACGTGGGTTGTTTGGGCGAGAGTGGAGTGCTTTCTTCGTTGATACGGTTCCCATCCCACCTTTCTCCCGTAGGAAACAGAGTGGGGCGAACGGCAGAAATAATGGTTAACGCATAGTGCCGTTTGAAAAAGCGGCAAAGAAAAATCTTGTTTTTTCTAATAAAAAGCGAGGTTTCAATTTTTCATAAAAATCGTTCAGCCCTAGTGGATGGAAGAGAGAAGTGAAGACAAAGGCAGCGGTGGAAAGGATGGGAGAATGAACACCAGACAGAATTACACGGATGAGGTGGGATTGATAGACGAGAATAAACCGACATGAGAATGCCAACGACGCGCACGATCCCACACTTTGATACTGAATATACTATCTTTGTCCTGCACCAGTGAACAATATGCGCACCTGCAGGGAAATTCATCACTTTTTAAAAGGTGTCGTATCACATGTGAATGATGGCAGTCGGCACGTATCCAACCACTGTGCATTGTGCCGACTTTACTTCAATGGGAGGTGAATGATGAATGTAATCACACCCCTGGTCGTTGGTTGACCATGACCACAGAGCCAACCCCCATTTTACAATTTCATGTAAAAGAGCCCGAGTTAGCCTAAAGGCTAATTTCCATATGTAGTCCATGGGCAAGTCGAGGCATAGCATGCAGATAATACAATCATTCATACAAGACTCATGAGCCATTATCCTTTACAGCTAGTTTCAGTCTATTGTAGCGCAAGCGCCCCCTCGTGGAGGGGCTGGGGAAAGAGGAACTCGGGTCGACAATAACCCAGCCCAGTCATTGTCAAGCTTCGTTCTGACTCTTTATATGGAGGCGTGTAGGCACATGCATAGCCGCCAACGGTGCCGGCCCAGAATGCACCGCGCGTGCATTCACTACACTGCCTCCCCACGTCATGGCCACCGCCGCGGTGGGCCCTCCACTCCAACGAGTTCGCGACTTGCAATGCCCGAGCGGCCCCCACAGCCCCACTGCGTGCGGCTCGGCACCCACTTACTGACACCAATGTAACGCAAGCGCTCCCTCGTGGAGGAGCTGGGGAAAGAGGAACCCGGGTCGACAATAACTGAGCCCAGTCATTGTCAAGCTTCGTTCTGACTCTTTATATAGAGGCGTGTAGGCACATGCATAGCCGCCAACGGTGCCGGCCCAGAATGCACCGCGTGTGCATTCACTACACTATGCTCATCTCCTATCAAAGGTGGCACTTCAGCATCACCTACAGGGTTGATCTGTCATAACATACTCGTTGTTTAGGAGCCTAATATTTATGGATTAGCTATGCTAAATCAATCACTCCCCAGTGCCACCTTGGCAAGCCAGAACCAATGCATCGTCCACGCATCGCACATCGCTAGACCTTTGCATTGGGTCTGGGAAAAATCGGGCAGTATCATTGCGCGTGTCCGGACCAATTGCTAGTTTTGAGTAGGCGGAGTTTGGTATAGACGACGCGAGACGCGTGGACAGAGTTTGGTTGTCACGCCTCCACGCCGCTTGTCCCACCTACTGCGCTGTGATTGGATAACGTGGTGAAACCTGGATAACCCTGGTTTTACCAGACCCAATGATTGTTCTAATCACATGCAATGTGTGCAGGCTAAGCGCTTCCTCTTGAAAAAAACCTTTGACGTCCAAGACGTCTTTGGCAGTGTAGTTATATTTAAGTTTCATCTTTAGATGTTGTTGGCTGTGAATGAGCTAATTTTAGCACAAGCGTTAGGAGGTGCGGTCTAAATGACCATGGCTGTGTTACGCTGCACAGTTTTGCCTTTTTTCCCCCCTGCAGTTTATTTCATTTTCCACCAACTGCTGTGGTTTTCAATACCACATCACAAGAACTTACAACTTAGCTTTTCAGCGCTGTCCATTAACAAGGCATTGCACTACTTCTCAGCACTAGACGACTTCTTAAGAATGGCAATATTGCTGCAACAATGCTCCATCGCCAAATTGTTGAGAAAGCAATTTGATTCAAGAAGTTTGTTTTGCTATACCAATTAACATGGTGGAATTCTGATTGAGACTGATTTATCCATTAACTGTTTCAATACCAACCAAAACTTAAACTTGCCAATAACCTTGACTTGATTGAAATATGCTGCTGGTTATATTTAAACATAAGAACTTCTTCTCTTCCTTTTTTTGGTGGGGGGGTGGTGGTGGTAGTGGGGGGGGAGCGAGAGAGTGGGGAAGCAGACGAACAGCATACTTATGCCGTAGACAGGAATCGGTCTCACAAGCTACTTGTGAGGTGAGGCTAAGCCACTGGCCCAAGAGTGTATGGGGATAATGTAAATGTACTTTATTTGGTCACACATACACACATGTACATGTAATTCATCCTCCGCATTTAACCCATCCCTGAGGAGCGGTGGGCAGCCGCGTGCGCAGCGCCCGGGGGCCAACTCCAGATTGTGAGTCAGGGCCAGGGGCACTGACTGGAGCAGGTTAACTAGAACATGTTTTTGGTAGTGGGGGAAACCGGAGTGCCCAGAGGAAACCCACGCAGACACGTAAACTGCACACAGAAAGGACCTGTCCGGGCTGGGATTCGAACCCAGGACCTTCTAGCTGTGAGGCAGCAATGCTAACCACTGCGCCACCGTGCTGGATGGAGGGATGGATGGATGAAGTGGTCTTACCGACTGCGAAACAAAGCCAGCCCCCTTTCTGCCCGTTTTTAAAAATGTTTTTAACCATTTGAATGACATGCCCATTTTGTGACTCATGCATTTCGCAGGCACAAAGTGAACCCTTTCAGTACCGAGCTTTTTGAACGACTCAAATACCAGGCTGAAATTATATCCAAATATTATATAAGAAGAATGTTGTGCTAACATTTTTCAACGTAACTTTATTCATACTCTTTTATATCTTTGGTAAGAAGCATGAATTTTCTTAGGTCGTCCTCAGCACTGTCTTTTGAGCATGAAAATAATCGTCTCTAGAGGCATTGTGTGCATGTGAGTTGGCTCGGCCGTAGTCTTCTGTGTGTGTGTTTGTGTGTTTGTGTGTGTGTGTGTGTGTTTGTGTGTGTTTGTGTGTGTGTGCGTGTATATTTATTGCATTTGCAAATAATTTGCACACCTGCACCTTTGGAAACACCAGGGGCCATGTTTCTACGAGTTTCTGTGGACCTTAACAACCATGCTGCAGGAAGTCTGCTTTTATATAGGTTTGTACTGTAGGCTGTCCACAGACATACACTCCATTAGGGCTGTCATCTTCGCTCAAAATATAGTTTGAAATTCTAGCGATTTAAATTCAGTACACGATTTAAATTCAATACACTCAAGATAGATATTTGATTTTTTTACAGCATATATAGCTATTCTGATGTGTACAATCCATAACAGAGATGTGACCAAGTCCCTCTTTCAAGTCCCAAGTCTCAAGTCCTTCTTGGGCAAGTCAAGTCAAGTCCCAAGTCAACTCCAAGTCAAGTCATCATTAACATGCTGTCATTTTAGCTCCAGAATCTGATTTTAATAAAGTAGCAAAAAAAATCAAACAATGCTATTATAAAAGCCAAACTACTACTTTCGTTTGACTTTATTAAAATCAGATTCTGGAGCTAAAATGACAGCAAGATGACTTGACTTGGAGTTGACTTGGGACTTGACTTGACTTGCCCAAGAAGGGCTTGGGACTTGAGACTTGAAAGAGGGACTTGGTCACATCTCTGATCCATAAGGACACAGAAAGGATGCTGTCATGGTAGAGCTGCACGATTTATGGGAGAAAAAAAAATCATTATCACAGGGGCAGAGGGTTTATAGAGCGCGCCCCCCGGACCATAGGTCGAGCAATGCCCCGGGTCCTAATCCCCTCTCCGGCTTTTCTGCAATCGCAATCATTCCAGTTTCCGATTTAATCCTGTCACTATCTCTCAATAAAGAATAAAAAAACAGCACTTGCGCCAATTTGGATCATATCAATTATTAATCATGTTTATGAAACAAATTATTATTGCATAAAATTATTATTGCAATAAATGAAATGGTATGACCTTCGCTTAGGTGGGCCTACAACATAAACAAGATGAAACTGAAACTTCATTTGTCATAATCGTAATTTTGATTAATTGTTCAGCCCTAAGTCACCGTCAAGGCCACTAGATGGCGGAAATAAAAACAATTGGCATGTAAACTCAAGGGGTCTGATTTGCACATTCCCTCTTTGACAGACGTGTACAAGCTGCTCTGTGTGCATCTTTGTGTAGGGTGTAAGTGATCAGTTTTTTCCACACTTTGCAATGGAAACTGCAGTCTGCACTAGCACATCTCACCACATAGCAGCCTGGCGCGCCAAGGCGTTGTCAAAAGCATAATGAGTAGTTGTATAGAAAAACATAATTGCTGGGGCTTCAAGGAGTTCTCCTCACTCGAAGAGTCATGTTAGTTTCTCCGCTTTCTCCGCTTGTAGCAGACTGTGCACCAACATGGGTCAGCCTTCTCCAGAGTTTCCGGTCCAGTGTAATTCTCTTGAGGGTTGGTAGGTCAAGTCCTGACCACTTGTAGACGTTGTTGCGCCATCTTTTGGGTTGTCCTCCTCTGCTTCTCTTGCCGGCCACTAGTCCTTCGAGGCAGAGTTTTGTTAGTCCTGTTTGGGATCGTTTGATGTGTCCGTAGAGTTTAAGGGTTCTGCTTTTGATTATTGCCATTATTGGTATCAAACTCCAATCGGTGAACTGATTCATGATGCTGTTGGGACCAGACCAATGTGGAAGATACCATGTTGACATGGGCACGTGTCCTGTGACAATACCAAGCTAGAACAATGTTTGCCAATGGAAGAGTTAGTAGGTGCAGCTGTTTGTGAAATCATTAATATTTATTAAGGAAAGACTTTAGCATTCTTTTATGGCTGAATATGAGACGGAAACCTGAAATCTCTCGGAGATCTGTCATCTCCCACTGTGCTGACTGGTTCTTGCAGCTACGGCAAGTGATCGCCATCTCGTTCCGTCTGCAGCTACGCTGAGAGCAGAGTCGGAAGTTCAAACTCGGCTTTTCATGTCCATCTCCGTCTCCGTCTGCTTCTAGTCCTTTTTTTTTCTGGGATGTTCAACCTAGAGTTGTTTTTGGGTGGAGTAGAGGTGCATGCAGCACACATGTTCCAGCCATCTCTAGCCATCTCGCATCTGTATTGTCCCCACAATCGAGGGTGGTCGTTGCTCTTCTCTCGATCATTTGAGATGGCTTTAGGCTGGAAGATCCTGAGGATGTGGCTCAGGTACGTTTTGAACCTCAATACGTCTAATTTTCTTTTGATGATGCTTGTGATTCAGATCTGAAGGATGTAGGGGACACTACTCTCAAAGATTCTGATCTTCATATGGACGCTGAAGTTGGCATTTCTCCAGTCCAGAGTTTAGGATGGCAAGCGCCTAGTTTGCCTTCTTGAACCTGGTTTTGACCTCCATAGTCAGTTGCCATCTGTTGACACTCTGTCGCCCCAAGTAGACAAACTCATACTTCTTTCAGGGGTCTGCCATTCACAGTGAGTGGGGTGACTGGGGCTCAGCGGAAGAGGGTCACTACAGTGATACAGGGGCTTGGGGGAGCGTGCCCCAGGACCTCTGGCGCACGTTGCAGCATCTTAAATGTAGTATGTGAGTATTCTCCCATTGTTTGGGCTAGATGCTGACTTACATAAAGTTGCATGACATCATTTTGCAAGCAAATCCTTAGTATGAATGCAGAACGAGCAGTTTTCTCAACTTTTCTGCCTAACCACTTCTAATTATCTCATTTAAAAGCCACAGCGAATGCTCCCAACATCGACAAAATTGACACTTTTCACGGTGGCAGGGTCACATAATGAAATCCTAAAGTTAAAATGCCAAAAAAACTAACTCGGGCAGGAGAAAAACATTAACGCGAGGGTCATTGCCATGTTAAATATATTGCTTTGGCTAGCATGTGTTTCCTCTCCTGTGGGTTCTAACACATTTTCTCGTTGACACAATGAATTCCTGTTGCCTATATTTTACATTCTTGTTGGAGAAGAAAGCATTTCTTTGCCTTGAAGTGTGACTGATGGCGTTCCATATTTCCCAGCCTTTCAGTAATGCACGCACACACACCAGAGATCTCGTCATAGTTTATGTCTCATGTGCCTTCAACACGCGCCAAACTTCAGGATTTACGGTGCTCATGGTGCTCGCAGCTCGCACACTTCCGCTTGAATCATAACGTGCTGTACATTATGTTGAGGTTACGTGCTCCTTCTTATGCGCATAATAATAATAATAGTAATAATAATAGTAATAATAATAGTAATAATAATAGTAGTAGTAATAGTAGTAATAGTAGTAATAATAGTAATAATAATAGTAATAATAATAGTAACAATAATAATAATAATAGTAGTAATAATAATAATAATAGTAATAATAATAATAATAATAGTAGTAATAATAATAGTAGTAATAATAATAGTAATAATAATAGTAATAACCCTATAAGCAATGCCTTGCAATGCATGTTGTCCTAGGCATATTTTTAATATATAAAAATGTCTTATGACACTTTTTCCTAGACGTCCTCTCCTCCTTTTCCCCATCATTTTAATATTTTTTTCAACACAAGCAACATTTTATTGACAGCGTTCGTGTGAAATGGGGATGAGGGAGTGGTGACGAGTGGCCGTGATGGTAAAAGTGCAAGAAAATTGACTGCTATAAGATGAGAAAGTAAACTGGGGTGAAGAGTTTGGGGGAGACATTGCGGAAGAGCCGGAGATGGGGATTAGAACCTGCGGCGCTGCCCGACCTGTGGTCTAGGCGGCGTGCTCTATAACCACTCATAAAGTGAAAACTTTTTTCCGCCAGAAAGTAAAGATGTGCATTATATTCATATTGCATCATCATTACAAACTATGTGAACAGTTTTGGTTATTCTAGTTCATTTCAAGTTCACTTCAGTGAAACTACGGTGACGGCAAACTATGGTAATGTATCTAACATTAAGTTAAACTGTTGAACAATACATTCCAGTGTTCCACCTTGGGCAACTGACTGTCCCACATTAGGAAGCTGCAAACAAATGGCCCACATCAGGTAGATCCACCTTAAATGTAATACATATTTTTCCTTCCTCACATAGCAGCCAAGTCTAAGATGGGTGTGACGGACATTTTGTAGAGATAACCAGGGCTTTGAACCAATATTTTTTCCCAAGCGGTTCGTTCCGAACAGAAACAGAATTATAACGTTTCCGGTTATGTGTTCCCCCAATAAATTGATGTTCCTGAACCGGTTAGAAACAAAAAAAATATTGTTCCCGGAACGGTTAATTTCGTTCCTGTCAGATGTTTAATGCTATGTAATATATGTTACGGTGAACCCACAGCGACTCGCTACAGAGGCCCGCTGGTAGCGCTCTGCAGCCGAGGTCTCGTTGCGTGTTGGGGCGAACCCACAACGACACGCTGCAGAGAGTCCTGCAACAATTCCTACTTCACTGCTGCATCATAGATTTTATAAATACTGTTTTATTTCTGAAGTCATCCCCAAGTGCACTTGTTTGAGGAACGAAATAAACCGGTATTAACCGGTTACCATTATTTTAAAATAAGTGTTCCTGTTCCGGAACATAAAAAATAATGTTTCCGGTTTCGTTTCTGTTCCCTGGAAAATACAAAAAGTTCCCGGTTTTCGTTCCCTGAACCAGTTCAAAGCCCTGGAGATAACAGATTCAGCACTTCTGACTACATGTCTGTGCACACATTGATGTGTGTCTGAGAGAGAAGGGAAATGGAAGAAGAGGGAGGAAATTGTGAGGTGTGACAACTGGAGTACTTGTAGGAGGGCAGAGCAGTCCATTTCTTTCTGGAATATTCTCCCGTTTGGTCCATGAGTGGGTAGTGGAGTGTGGAGCTGGGGGGGGTTGGAAGATGGACGGGGATCTGCTGTGTGTCCGTGTGTGTTTACATGTGAATGTGCGCATCTGTGCATGGCTGCTGTGGACACATGGCTCTGTGTATGCGCGGTGCGTATGCGCGTGCGAGCGTGTCATCATATCGGAGCCAATTTTCTTCCTTCTCCAGCTTTAACGATTCCTCCGAGTCCTCATAAAGTGCCCAATAACTGCAGGGCTGTGCTCCCTGCTAGCAGAAACTTTAAGCTACTGTAGCACACACACACACACACACATACACACAACCTACATATATACATGATTCGGTATTGCAATGATGTGCATGAACTGCATTGCAATGCACAGCTCAGCATGCAATGCTGAATGATGCCACATGAAAAATGCAAACTTTTTTAGGGGCATAAAACTTTCTCTGC
>OMKY01212863.1:0-11088 GCA_900302395.1 Bregmaceros cantori | reverse complement strand
ACTCAGGACCCTCTCTGCCGAACGGAGGAAGCTGAAGTTGGCTCCACATTCGCCCAACTCCACAACTTCAGCTTCCTCCGCTTCGGGGCGAACACAGACGCACAACACGTTGCAGAGACGACAGCCCGCGGATGTTAGAACGCTACCAGCAGCGGGTCTACAGCGTGTGTCTGCCCGACACAAACAACGAGTCCTCGGGTGTTAGAATGCTACTAGCAGCGGGTCGATAGCGTGTGTCTGCCCGACACAAGCTGCGAGTCCTCGGGTGTTAGAACGCTAGTTTCAGTGTGTATCGCGGTTCTAGTGATCTAATTCGAAATGGAAGATCGAGACTGCTTAGAATCGTGGGACGGGTTTGAATCGTCAGATCGAACACCCCTAGTTCACCTTTGTCTAGTACCTACCAAGGGAATTTTATTCCGGCACGGCAGACCCAGGGCAGCGTCTTCCTTTTATGGAGGAGAGCGACCAATCCTCAACTGCATTGTGAAGAGGAGATGAGCGGCAGGTGCGCGTGCGGTGCGTGGAGGACGTCGTCCGGCTTGTGCAGCTGGCGAACGACTTGTACCGCAACACTAACTTTTTGATTTGATTAATCTGCCTGAAAATTATTTTTAAAGCGTTCCGTTCCGAGCGGTTCAGGCAGGCATATGTTAAGCGTTTTTGTTCTCGTTCGTTTCTAACTTCAGTGCAACTGTATTAATGTGAAAACTGGCTTTAAAACGCCATTACATTCACTTCCTCGTCTGTCCACAAGATGGAGCCCCAGATGAGTTGTCTTGATAACTGACAATGAAAACTGGATGGATGGACAACTATAGTAGTCTCCCAGACATTGGATATGTAGAAATATATAGAAAATTAAACAACAAAACAAAACGTTTTAACCAGTTTTGTGGATTCCATAATGTTCCGTTTCTTTTCCGGAACAGTTGAAGAAATATTTCTTTGTCTTTCTGTTTGCGCTCCTCGTAAAATTACGCAAAATTCAGTTTGTTTTCGGTTTTTGTTTTTGTTCCTTGAACCGTTCGGAGCCCTGCTGATAAGTCCACAGATCCGCACTAGAACATTTGGGTGTGGAATAGCACAGTGCAAGTTACCACCATCCTTTCTAAATAACGCCATCAGGGCTTTGAACCAATATTTTTTCCTACTCTACTATAACGAAATTATAACGTTTCCGATTATGAGTTCCACTAATAAGTTGACGTTCCCGAACCGGTTAGAACAAAAAAATATTGTTCCCGGAACGGTTAATTTCGCTCCTGTCAGCTGTTTAATGCTATTATAATATATGGCGAGGCAAACCCACGACTCGCTACAGAGACCCACTGGTAGCGCTCTGCAAACAACGTCTTGTTGCGTGTGTGGGCGAACCCACAACCACACGCTCCAGAGAGTCCCGCGACGCTTCATACTTCACTGTTGCAACGTAGATTTTTTAAATACTCTTGTTTTATTTTTGAAGTTATCCCAAAGTGCACTACTTTGAGGAGCAAAATAAAACTGGTATTAACTTGTTACCATAATTTTTAATTAAGTGTTCCTGTTCTAGAACATAAAAGATGATAACATTTCCGGTTTCGTTCCTTGAACCGTTTCAAAGCACTGAACACCAAGGGTGTGTGCTGTCCTGTTAAATAGACAAGTCCAAAAATAAGTCAGAACACAGCGACGTAGCGACACCAAAAATCATATTCAATCGTATTCTTTCACCGGAACAAGCTGCGGGAATCCCATCTCCCTGCGCGGGGGCCATCTTTTTCTGCCTGCACACTGAATGAGACATGTTGACGTCACAGTTCTGCCCCCGGGAAGTGACGCATCGGCTAGCGGCCAGTTTTACCGCCACCAAGCCGTGACATCACCGTGCAACGGCGCTATTGTCCTGGCACGACAAAGTGACAAACCAGTGCCTTACAGATCACAAAGAACTACTAAGACACTCGCTTCACTCTCCTGACGGAATATTCCAGAGAAGTGGTCCAAGGCGCAGCCCAAAACGCTGCCCTCTTTGGCTGTCGGCCGCAGCCATGGACGTTAATGAGACGAAGCATTGACACGAAAGCAGACGCGACAGGCCGAGAGCCACCGAGAAGTGCAAAGATTTTCGAAATCAATTGAAAAGTTGACAGGAAATCGATGAGGCGGTGACTCCCGGTTGAGAATAATGCGCGCTGACTTCCCCTTGTCAGACGGAGGGCGATTATTCCATTTTGTGCTCTGCAAATTGCACGAGTCTGTGGTGACTGGTGGAGCATAGGTCGGGCCTGGGTCACTGGTAAGTGGTACGTAGGGAGCCGACCAGGAGAGATGACTAAAGTACCCAGACTTTAGTACAACTTTAGTAGTAAACTAGAAGCACTCAGATTGTAAACCTGCGCCGTAGTGGTACAAAAAAATACTACTTTTAGTGCTAGCAGTATGTGTGGCAACCCATTATCATGCCAACTACATTTACCAACAGACATTTTTAATTCATTTGTTCATTCAACAACGACAGCAGACAGCGTTAATGTTACTGGTTATTGCAGGATGAACACACACACACAAGCTCACAAAGCCCTGAGCGAATACCAGCCATTCTCCTGGCAGTGGTCCACGGCAAGTATCCTAGCTCGGAGCGGCACCGAGTCGTTGTTGCGCTGGGCAGAGAACGGAGCCGTAGGCTCCGGCGCAGGTAGATATAATTAAAACAACTTGAGTAGTTAGACTCAAGAGAACAAAGTACTGATCCAAATATCTACTGTAGTTGTTAAAAGCCTCAATGAATTGAACAGAGTGGACATCAAATAATGCATCTCTCCCCCTTGAGTTTACAGGTGTGGCTCCCCACTTACATGCTGACTAAAGCGGGGGTGTCTAAGGGCGTATTCAAACCAACGTGTTTATCCCGGATCCGACTCGTTTAAACAGATATGGAATGCGCCAAGCGGGCCCAAGTCCGTGCTAAACCATCCGAGACGAGCCCTGCTGGACGAGGTAGTCTGAACCCGGGATTGAACCCGCAGAAAAGGCACCGGGACTCTGGGCAGTGCGGTCTGAACCGCACAGACGAACGGCAGGATACATTGCGACTTTATGGATACATACGCAATCTTCCTTCGGGTATGTGAACATATTAACTCACACACAATCAAGTGTGTGTGCCATGCCGTGAGCGCGTGAACGGCATTTGACGCGCCAACTTAGTTAGTGACATTAGTCAATTATTGTCAAAATCAATATTCTATTATGGTTCTTTCTCTTCTTTTCGATATTTGAACTGCGGTCGGAGCAAACGCACCGCACACACACGCACACACACACATAGAAACGCTCCGCCGAAAGGCTGTTCTGGTTATGTCCTTCTCCCGCTTTGTGAGTGGCTAATATTCATCCAATCAGCGAGCGACAGCAGGAAACGCGTATAGTTGTTGACAAATTTATCTTGGGTGTTACTACTGCAACCAATCAAACAACCCGTGTTGCATCCAGGAACCAACCCACGACAAATTCAAAATGCGGTTTGAATACACTCATAGTTAGACAACGAGTAGGGAGGGCTGTCAGTTGGAACGCGAGTTTCAATAAACCATCTATCATAGGGCTATTCAGCTGGCGGCCCGTGGGCCAAAGCCAGCCCGCCAATGAATTTTTTTTCTGGCCCCCAGAGCAATCCTCAGAACATGTTTAATCTATCCAAGATCCTGTTATTTGCCTCACCAGAAGCACTATAAATTTGTTGTTGAGGGTTGAGGGTAACTGAGATTCTTTTCTTTACCTCAACAGATGCACTATAAATGTGCTGTAGTTTAAGTGAGCAGGTGCTGTTTACCACAATTTGTGTGTTGTTTTTTCAGCTGTTGCTTATTACAAACGAGAAAGCACCATTGTTGCATAGAATTGAAGCCCTTCTAATGGGAAGTATGCAACTTTAAATACGTTATGAAAATGTGGTGGTTTCGCATCGCGCCAAGATGTACAAATTTGCCGGAGATTACTGAAGCGCGCGGGGGTGGGGCATCTGCTCCGGCTCCTGAACCATTGGGCTTGTGACAATGCGGCCCACTGAGCAAAGTAGTTGAATAACCCTGATCTATGATGACGTCTGCCTGTGATCTCTTCATGTCCACGGCAACACTCACTCAACATAGTAAGTTCATATTCAAGTTCATTTTATTGCCGCATGGCTCAACAATACACCAGACATCATACAGCAAAACGTTACACAGAAGACAGAGGGGCAACAGGTAAATACAGGGCACCGCAGACATGGACAGGACACTATTAATGAAGAATTAAATTATCTGAAACCCATATCTTCCCAGAGAAAGGCTTTCTTTCAATTCCAGCTTTGAAACCTTCTATCTAGTCGGCGGAGAGCGAAGGACGCTTCACAGGTTGAAGGTGCATCTTGGACGCTCGTTCGTTCTGATTCATTCAGGAAGAAGCACATTGATATATAGAAAGCATGAACTCAGGCTTTCAGCAACTCACAGAGTAGGAACATCATCACAGATCATTGAACATCCAATAAGAACACAGTATGATTTGAAGGACTGTATACCAATAGAATTGCATGATTAATGGGCGATCAAGGAAAGTGAGAGAGAGTTTCCAACCAATATTTGGGACTGCAACTTTGGTAGAGCTACAGATGGAGAGAGACAGCGGCGACAAGGTTTCATTTTTGAAACCGAACTTGCTAGCATGTAGACAGACCTCCATTGTTAAATGGAATTTGCGAGTTTAGCACTATGGCTTACAGCTGATAACGGGACCACTCAATATGAGATGTTGTCAAAATTGTGGTCGGAGAGCCAGAGTGGCTATTAGAAAATGTCTAAATATATTTTCATGTATAACTATAATATTTCTGACAGACACCAATTCATACATAGCAGTTAGGAGCATAGTGCCGAGGAGTTCAGCAGCCGCACAGCAGAGGGGAAGAAGGAATTATTGTGCCTTTTAGTTCCCCAATGACATGAACCTCCTTCCAGAGGGAAAGAGTTTGCATAAATGGTTTGCAGCATGCGATGGGTCTCAGCTGCTGAGGAACTGAAAAAAACACATTTAGGCATCATGAGTGTGTTTGTTTTGTATTGTCTGTTTTTTTGTTGTTGTTTAGAGGTTCCACCTAATCCAACTAATCGTCCATGCATCGCACTCGACTAGAACGAACATTGGGTCTGGTGTCAAGCGAATCAAAAAAAATTGTGGCTTGTGGTGAAGGGGGGGAATCATCCAATCACAGCACAATAGGCGGAGCGATTGACGTTATTAATGCCGGCACTTCTTGGTCACATAACGTACCAAACTCCGGCCATCGCAGAGAGCTCACCTCAACGTTGCTCTGATTGGCCAGTTGCCAAACGCCGATAATCTGATTTGCTGCACTCACTCAACACCAGACCCTATGTTCGTTCAAGCCGTGTGCAATGCATGGACGATTAGTTGGCTCTGGATTGCCAGGCTAATCTGCAACATTTTGAGTCTTGATTCAGCAGTTTAGCTAGCATGCACAGCCTTAGCCAACACTGGTCTGATGGAAGCTACCAAAGAAATAGAAAGTGAAGAGACATTTATACAATGGCACTTATGCACAATATATTTCACTTTATAAATGCAGTTCTGTTTCCTTGACCCCCCCGTTCACAATGGGCCTGTGTACATTGTACTGCAGCGTCGTCTCCTGCCCAAGGTGTTGCTTCTCCACATCTGTTGTGTTTCACACCTCTTTGTGGCAAACAACGTCCAGACGCGCCAGGCGCTCGTGGCGGAGCGTCCTTGTAGAAGCACTTTCACACGCTCAGAGCCGCGGGCAAGAAGAACGACGAACTAAAACGATCAGTTTTGCCGACAATGACAATTGCACCAAATTGAATCACTTCTTTCTTTCGTCATTTCCAGCAACTCTGCAAAATTTCATCCAGATCCGTGCTCAACTTTTTCAGTTATCCAGGGGACAAACCAATGTAACAAACGCAACCAAAAACATCTTGGTGGCTCTGGTGTGTTCACGGCATCATCCAGGCCACTTTCAGTCACTAAACATAGTACACCAAGTGCGGCATTTGAGATGCAGCAACTCTGCAGTAGTACATAGAAATAAAATAACTCTGCAGACTAACGTCACTCAAACCAATAATGACAATAATCAAAAGAAGAACCCTTAAACTCTACGGAGACATCAAGCAATCCCAAATAGGCCTGACAAAACTCTGTCTTGAGGGCTTAGTGGTCGGCAAGAGAAATAGAGGAAGACAACCCAAAAGATGGCGCAACAACATCTACGAATGGTCAGGACTTGACCTGCCAACTCTCGACAGAATGACACTGGACCGAAGTCTCTGGATGAAACTGACCCATGTTGGTGCACAGTCTGCTACAAGCAGAGAAAGTGAACTATGATGATGAACTCTCTGCAGTGCAACATGGCCGCCGCCGAGACTGTGGCTCTGACGACTCATTCCTAGCCATCATTCTCTTCATCTCACGTTCGTTGCTGCTTCCCTCCATTGCTCGGAAAAAGCATTTACCGTTGCAGTGGATATACGTGCGGCAGGTTGCCAATTTATTCCAAACCCAAGTCTTTCCAAACCCATTTAGAACTCAGTGTGAACGCCCCCGCCTCCTCCAAATTACAATCCATTAGACGATGTAAGAATCTGCCTTATTTCAGATGTGTGTAATTTAGACCTCGCGTCGCACTGCCTCATGGCTCTCTAGCAGCGGCGGGAACATATTTATCGAGCGGCGTTCTGCGGCGAGTCGGGAAGTGGCGTGTGAATTACTCAGCAGTGGGGCTGCTGGTGAGCTTGCAATGGGCTGTGAATTGAGAACACAGTGGAATTTTTCTGGGTATATGTCCTGTGTTGGGGTCGCACAGCACTTCCCACTAAGCTTGTGCGATGTTGGCTGTGTCCAAAATCATCCCCTACTCCCCATAGTACTACTCCACACTAATAGTGCACTCAACGACAATGGCCGATATTTCAGAGTTTCTAGAGTTGGCACCGTCAAAATTATTATTATAACATTCGACAATCATCACAAAAAGTCAAAAGTACTTACATTTAAAACTATTTGTTGTGGTCGATCTCGATTGTCTCCCGCCGCGCCATTTTTTTGTAATTTAGGTCATTTTCAATTCTTCTTGCATTATGGGTGACGTTGATTGGACTAGGGGACATCGATGCTCAATACCTTTTGAGGTGCATTGTGGGAGTGCATACACATGTATTTATAAAGCCTGGTCGAAGGCCGCAATACGTGGACACAAAAACACACAAAACACACACCAATTCAAAATCTGACCACTAGATGTCACTCTGTGACCAGTGACCCATCACTCTTCTTTCTTCGTTAACTTTTTTTTGTATAAATATTGATGAAATACAGTCAAAATCCTACGAGTGGTCACATGTTCTTCTGGACCAATAGGCTGTCTGCTTCTACTAGTTCTTCCAAAAGGAATGAGACAATGGAACGGGTTGAACTGATTATTAAATCATGCGTTTGTGGGTCACAGATCCGCACAATACCATTTGGGTGAGGAATAGCACTCAAATAACCCCGTAGGTGTGTGCTACCACCGAATAGACATGTTGGAAAAATAGCCAAATACACGGCAAGTAAATGAGACCGGAAGTGACGTTCAGAGACCGGAAGTACCCCCGAACTCGTCTATATAGGGTGCATGGAGAATATGAAAAACTAGTTTTATTTATAAATAAAATATAATATATATATATATATATATAATAATGATAATACTAAATAACTATACTCAATGATACATTTGTTGTACTGTTCAAGGATTTAAAGAGCATGTGTAAAGGGGGCGCGCGGTGGCAGAGCGGTTAGAGAGCGCTCCCGCAGACCATAGTTCGAGCAGTGCCACAGGTTCAAATCCCCTGTCCGGCTGTTCTCCATTCTCTCCCCCCGACTCTTCATCTCATTTTCCAATTCAATCCTGTCACCAGGGCTTGAAAACAAAATTAATTTTAAAAGTTCCGTTCCGAACGGTTCAGGCAGGCCTATGTTCAATGTTTTCGTTCTCTGAACCGTTCCGCCACCAAAATATCGGTCCTGAACCAGTTTGGAACACAAACATTTTGTTTGTTCTTAAAGTTCCTTATAGTGTGCAATGTTAAGTTTAGGTAAAGTTTATACAAAATACATTTGGTGGACATTCAAACTTTAGTGTAACTGTATTAACGCAAAAACCGGTTTTAAAACGCCATTAAATTCACTTCCTTGTCTGTCCACAAGATGGAGCCCCAGATGCAGGCTGACTGTGAAAGTAGACGAAAGGATATGTTAAAATAGAGAACAGAAAAATAACGTTTTTAACCAGTTTTGTGGATTTCATTATGTTCCGTTTCTGTTCCAGAACATTTTTTTTTTTTTTTCGTTTCCGTTTCCGCTCCTCATAAAATTCCGTAACATTCTGTTCGTTATCGGTTTTCGTTTTTCATTTTCGTTCCTTGAACCGGTTCAGAACCCTGCCTGTCACTATCTCTCAATAAAGAATGAAAAAACGTCAGTTGCGCCCAAAAAATAACGTAGAAAAAAAGCATGTGTGTAGACGTGGTATAGACGAGTTCGTCGGGTATTTCCGGTTACATTTGTACTCCGAACGTCACGTCCGGTGACGCTCTTGTGCGGTTCAGTCACCTACAAATGCATGATTTAATAATCAGTGCAACACATTCCATTTTCACATTCCTTTTAGAATTACTAGTAGAAGCAGCCATCCTATTGGTCCAGCCTATTGGTCCCACATGTGACCACTCGGTGAGTAACTTCAAGTAGGATTTTGACTGTATTTCATCAATAATTATACAAAATGGTGAACGAAGCAGGTGGGATGATGTGTAACTGGTCACCGAGTGACATCTAGTGGTCAAATTTTGAACTGGTGTACGTTTTGTGTGTTTTTTTGTCAGCCACCACGGTCCACTACGACAAGATTAAAAGGAACTCAAACAAGGTCCGCGTTGTTAGTGGCGCTGTGTCTACCGCAGCGTCCGCAGTGTCGCGAGTTCGACTACGCTCATCGACTTGTCTGCAATGTCTACCCCCGATCTCTTCAACCCAGTTTCCGACTAATCCTATCCAATAAAGATGGAAAAACGCACTGACGCCGGAAATAATAACTTAAAAAAAAAAAAAAAGGAACTCAAACAGACATCGGAAGAACGTTGCAGAATGGCCGGACGAAATGCCAGCTCCTGTATTTCGCATGTAAACTCGTCTATTGAAACTTTCTCAACATAACTTACAATTGAACACTTCATAAGTACAACACTTGAGGTTCTGGACTGTGCCGCATTTTCACATTTGGAAAATAAACCACTTCTCATCTTTGTGTCCCTTAAAATCCTACCCTGTTGTTGATTTGCTGCTATTGTTAACAAGAGCGAAGCAGGGGTATAAAAAAATTAATTGTATCAAAAAAATAATAGAATATTGTTTCACATCAATGCGCATGGTGGCCATGTCATGAATTATGTATGGTGACAAATTGTTTGATAAAGAGTGATGAACAATTTCCGAGTGTTGATAGGCTTGGTAAAAATCAGGGGCTCGGTAAATCAACAACATAATCGCTCACGAAAGGACAATGGTGTTTATTTCTTTCGCTCTCAAACAGAGCTGCGGAGTGAATAGTGTAGATTTACTACAAAATACAAAATATCGGTTTCAATAAATAAATGAATAGCTTGAGGTGGGGTTCAAAGAAGACGAAAATAAACATGAGATTGCCTCTTCATCCCAGATGGAATTGAGATGGATATCTGAGTGATGATATTATGATGATATTTTGTGTTTATCGTAGTTTTCTTTTTAAAGTTGGCCCGGAAGATGCCCTAAATACGCCCAGAAACCCAATGCGCCAATGGACACTAGACATTTTGACACATATATCAGGGCCATTCAACTGGCGGCCGGTGGGCCAAATCCGGCCCACCAATCCATTTTTTTTCTGGTCCCCAGAGGAATCCTGAAAAATAAATAAATAAATAAATAAATAAATAATAATAATAATAATAATAATAATAATAATTATATATATATATATATATATATATAAAATAATTTTTTTTTTCCAAACATGTTTTATTTATCCGCGATGCTGTTATTTACCTCACCAGAAGCACTATAAATTTGTCTTTGAGGGTTGAGACTAACTGAGATTCTGTTCTTTAACTCAACAACCTCAATTTGTGTGTTGTTTTTTCAGATGTTGCTTGTTACAAAAGAGAAAGCACCATTGTTGCACAGAATTGAAGCCCTTTTAATGGGAAGTATGCTACTTGAAATAGAAGTGATGAAAATGCGGTGGTTTTGCGTCGTAGTTGAATAGGCTGATGGACGCTAGCGAGTTCCCATTAGATGCCAACACTTTACACATATATACTCTTTGTAATCATGACAAATGTACGAATTTGCTCCGGGTCACGGCACGCATTAATCACAGATCGCGAGGATAGCTGAAGGGTGTGGCCAATCGATCGATCGGCCACCGCGCACACATTTACAGCGTCAATCAACCGTTCAAAGACCTGCCGATCGGGCCTCCTCCTCCCCGTTTGGCGCAAAGCTAACAAGTTTGCCTTTCCCCAGTCCATTTTACACAGAATTAGCCCTGGAATCATCTTTCATTGAGCCAACATGGCTAACAGAGGAGGAATTAGACGCAGCGTTTGATTAAGCTGCGTCAATGTTGTTAAGCACTAACGTTGGCCTTCGAGGACTCTGGTAAAAATACACACAAGCAAACACAATGGCTGTGTCTGAAATCGCTCCCTATCCCTTAAGGCCCCAACATACTTCACGGTGGGGTGGGGAGCAGCCCGCCGCAAAGGTGAACACGTGACCGCCGTCGCGTCGGTTTGGGTAAAAGGTGGTCATAGTCCACATCACCGCGGTGCGCCGCCGACCTCTGGCCCCCCCGGCGGCTCAATCTACTCTCCTCCAAAAAGGAGGAAGCAACAACAACACCGGACTCCGCCCCAACCCGACGCACCACCCGCGACGCACCACCCAGGCGTCGGGTCCGGCCGAAGCCCGGTCCGCGACCGAGGGGGACGAAGG
>OMKY01212848.1:0-10550 GCA_900302395.1 Bregmaceros cantori | reverse complement strand
AATTTAAACTCTCCTCTTCTCTCCAGTCCTCCGTTAAAGGAGTTCTGTCAAAACAAATCAACATTAACGATTTTCAACTAGGCCGAGATCAAGACTGACTGAAAGTCTTGATCTCCTTTTTCTTCTTTCTTCTCTCTTCTTTCCAGTCCTCCGTTAAAGGAGTTCTGTAAACAACCCCAAATTACTGTCCTTAACTGCGAAATCAAGGTTGAAAGGTAGTTAGGTAAAGAGCTGCTATACTCCTTAAATCTAATTCTAAAAACGTAATCACTTTTGTGAAGCGCCTTGAGGCAGCTTCGGCTACGATTTTGGCGCTATATAAAAATCTGTTGAGTTGAGTTGAGTGATAATTAGAGCATCATAATTTGACTTTTTAACATCTGTGATAAAGACTTCAGTTTCATTTTTTGCTGCAATAAGCTGAATCGCCACATGGGGGGTGAAGATCGTTGACTTTTCAGCAGACGCGTCAACACATATTAATTCTTAACCTAAAATATTACTTGAGACTTGGAGTAAAGTAAAATTAGCGGTGTCGGACATTGAGGGTTACACGATATCGGGCAACAATTTTAAAAACAATATCGTAAAGTACAAATAAAAGTACAGTCTAGAGTAAAAGTCCTGGTGTTGTTGCCACTCATCATTATCCTGTCGTGCAGCTGTGCTAACAAGCTCTGCTAACGAGGGCGTACGAGTTTGCACACGGTCGATGCAAATCTGAATATTTTTACGCCGGACTACGCCGTTTTTTTTTTGCACAAGAATCACGTGGCCCGTTTCAGAACGAAGACCCTAGTGACTGGTGAGCAGCCTCCGTGTCGGGGAGGGCTCTTGAAGGAACATTCCAGACTTTGTTGTAACTTTTTATGCATCTGAAAGGTGATTGTTACCACGATGCGGCACCAGTTTCTGCATCGTTTCATCTATGACAAAAATGTTTTCGATAAGCTTTAAACATGAATAGCATTTCATTGCATACACGTCTGTAGTCCACCAGCATGTCTGATTATAATTATTGTTATTATTTTATTCTTATTATTATTTTATTTTTATTTATATTTACATGACGTGGTTGACGTAGCGCTGGACTCGATGAGGGCTGCGAGCTTCAGACAATGGCTGTGCTGTTCCAAATGGAATTCTTCGCGGCGATCTAAGCGGAAACAGTGGCCCGAGCGACATCGCGTCATCTAACTGTCCGTCTATATCGCCCGCGACTAGGGCTGCTAGCGATTGTTTTAATAATCGATCAGTTGCCGATTATTTAAACGATTAGTCGATTAAACGTTTGAGCGTTTTTCCATTTTAGAAAATCCGCCAAAATGTTAACGCTGACCAACAATTGCAAGAAATTTTGTTAACTTTAAATCTAGTTCAATTTGGTTCATCTTAACCAACAAATTTTACTTTCTCTGAGACAAATATATTACAATTTATATCGTAATATTACGATTTTCTTTATTATTATATTTGATGTTTTTTTTTTTCTCTTTCACCTTTTTTCCATCAATTATGACCATTTAATGTGTCATATTTTCAAATACGATGTATTAATATCAAATTTGCCTAGACCAATTGGGGTAATGTCAGCACAAAACAGGCCAAATGACAATGATTCAATTTCTTGGCGATTATCGATTATTACATTCGTATTCATGCCGATTAATTCGATACTCGATTAGTCATCGATTAATCGACTAATCGTTGCAGCCCTGACTTTTGTGAGGTTACTATACTGACTAACCTCACACTCACGTGAGGTTATTCATGTCGGATTACTCTGGTGGGGTCACTATAAAATACGTACAAATAAAAACTTGTGTCTATACAATGCTGAAGCCGCCACATCAGTGCCTGCAAACACCGCCGCGTCTTCGGGCCGCCATCGTTTGTTTTGAAGCGTTTTGCCGGTGTGGCCCCGCCCCCCCTTCCGCTACGTATTCAAAGTGGCGTCCGTCGTCCCACACTTTGTATTTTGGCCGTTCTTTTAGACACTTTTGTATCGGAACAGCACTACGAACTCGGGACGACGTGCAGCAAAGTGTGCGGTCCCAGATGGCTATTGCACATGTAACATTCCTACTACCACATCGCACGTGTGCACATCTAGAGATGAACGGAGCAATCTTTTCAGACACATACATTGTTCATCTGGAATCCTTGATGAGGAAATCCAACTCTGTTTTTTTTTGTTTTTTTTCATCAATTTGTCAACAAAAAGAGGAGAAAATAAACTCTCCATCCTTCGGAGTTCAATGGTCTGCGCTATGAAGGAACTCCTCTCCGAACTCGTGGTAACTTCTTCGCCTTTTTGCTCCGGTAGTCCCGTGCGGGGTGCGGGGTCGTGGGGATCAAGGTTAGGGGTTGGGGGTTGACAATGCTGGACTGGCTGAAGTTGGATGTTGTGAAGCCGGGACGACGTTCCTTTTCTGTTTTTTTTGAAGGTGTGATGTCTGTATGAGTGAGTTCGAGCGTGCGGGGAGGGCGGAACGGGTCGAGGGATCGCCGCCCCCCCCTTCCCCCCCGCACCTCCCATCCACCACGCCCGGGGGCGGGGCCAGGTGGGGGAGATTGGGGGGGAGGAGGGTCCAAGGATGCTATTCCTTGAAATCCTGGCGGGTCCCCTCCCCCTCCCGACAACGTTGTATCTTCTAAAACTTGCACTGAGTCTAAACGGCCCCTCGGTCAGTTAACAAGTTAACTCGGGTTAACTCGGGTTAACTCGGGTTAACGGCGACAAGGGACTAGGAGCGACTGCGTGGGCAAACTGTGACAATTCACGTGTAAAAGTTTACTCAAGGATGTAACAGATTTTTTTGTTTTCATTATTCTGTGTAAAAAATGTTTTATCTACCTTATAGTGGCTTTCATTGTGAAATAATCCCATTGAGAGGATTAGCATTGAGTATTGCACCATTTTTTTTTCGTCTCGATTATACAAGGAGAAAAAATATTTGAAAAACTGACAAAAAAAGGCCATAGCTTAGTTGTAGGACGAGTAGTAATATGTTCCTTTTTGACGGTGAGCGTGTGGCAGACGACGCAACGTTTCGCTTTCACACTTTTTCCTGTATGTTGTTGTTTTTACGTTTTGTGCAAAAGTCACTGGCTGTTTACAGGCATTTCAACGGACAGAGGTTCAATGTAAGGAACGTCAATACACGTTGAGTTCCATCTTCCATGCTAGGAATACGAAGGTTGGGACGTTTTGGTTTTTTGGGTTTATTTTTTATTTCTTCTCTTGTCGTTGCAACGGGAGAGATTTGTGCTTTCAGAAGAAAAGAAAAAACTCTGGGAATGTTTAAGTATATGTGTGTGTATGTCGTCCGCCCCCTTCCTCCTCCTCGTATACTGTCCACTGACGTTTTAATTTTTCGATTTTTATTTCCTATTTTATACACACTCAAAAAGAGAACATTTGAAATTAACTTTGTTCTTGCACACTCACACCATGTGGATCTTGACTCAGGGAGGCCCGGGATCCTTTCTCTCCACAACTCGTAAAAAAAAAAAAAAAAAGATATATATATTCAAAAATAAATAAAAAAACATAAAAATGAAAAAGAATTTTTAAAAAAATGAAATGACTGCGTCAGAGAGTGTGAAGCCGCAGTGGGGGCTTTGAACAATCTTACCAGACAGAGGAAATAGATGGAAAAATAGCAGACCCACAAAACCCCCGTAGCAAGTGACATTTACCAAAAAAAGACAAAAAGTTTAAGAATCAACTAAAAAAAAAAGTGTTGTGCTTTACATGTGAAATCTATGTAGAAATTGCTTTACACGAAAAATAAAAGTATCCACATTTGAGGTGTCGAAAAGGTATTGATGACATGCAAATGAATATTGTACAATTTTTGTTTCGGTTCGTATTATTCTTTTGCTTCCTGTTTTCGCTGTTCTCTCTCTCTTTTATTATTTTGTGCTAAACTCATCTCTTTGCCTAACGCCGGTTATTCCTATCGGCTGTATTGTGTTTCCCGTTTTTTTACGGCACTCGGAAACTGCTATGAACGGTATCGGGTCGGCTCCCCGCATGTTACTTCTCCTTGTTGCAAAAAGAGGAGTTGCACGTGCTATATATATATTTTTTTTTTTTTCGGTTTTACCGTTTTCGCTCTCCCATTGCGGCACTTGCGGGCGTGCCACTCAACGATCTGGGCTCGACAAGGTCGAGGGTCGGGGTTGGTGGGGGGGCTGGGGTTGGATACGGCCGATGCGGTCGGCGGCGTGTTTTAGTTTTGTAAAAGGATCACGATCTATGCACAAAGGTTGGGGGGGGGATAGGACACGATGAGAACGGGAGGGAACGAAAAAGCCTATACTTCAACGCCCGCTGACCTCGCTCGGGGTCAGGGGTCACTGTCGCGTCGCCTTGACATATATATAGATATAAATATATAAAAAACATATATTTTCTCCTCCCGTTTTGTTTCTCTTTATTTATTTTATTTTTGCAAATGTTCGCCTCGCTCAAAACATCCACCCCTCCTACCTCTCTCTCTGTCTCTCTCTTTCCTTCTCTCTTTGTCTATGGCTGTGTCCGAAATCGCTCCCTATTCTCTATAGTTCACTATATGGGGCGCACGCCATTTTGCAGACGTGCCCGGATACTCCAAAGTATACTACATGGACCGCGAAAAGTAGTGAGCGTCAATGTATCCTAGACCAAGCAATATAACCCATAATGATTTGCACATTAAAAAATGACCTAAACTACAAAAACATGGCACGGCGGGAAGTCGATAACAACCGACCAAAATAGTTGGCAAATAGTTATAAATGTAAGTGACTTGATTTTATAAAGTTTTATAATAATTCTGACGCCGCCGTCACTAGTGTCTGAAATTTCGGTCTTTGCTGCTGAGTGCACTACAAGAGAGTGCACAATATAGGGAGTATGGGATAGGGAGCGATTTCGGACTGGCCGTCTGTCTCTCCATATCTTGAAATTCGCATCACAAGGTTGAGGCGGAGCGAGGCAGGGTTATGGTTTAACGTGCCCGGATCGCAGTGTCGTTTTAAACCAATGAATAATTCTGCTGAAGCACTGTGGGGCTGACTGACAGACAGCAGTGAAAGCCCTCCACTTTTAACCAGTTTATTATTATTTTTTACAATTATTGTTGTTGTTGGTTTATATTTTTCTGCTTCATTATTTGAATGTGGCTTTTCCGAGTCTTAGCGAAAGGTGGCGTCAGTTTACGAGGCCGACACTCTCTCGCTTTTTCTGTCTTTTTTTTTTTTGTTTGGGTTTTTGAAACAGGACAAAAAAAAATGTGTGTAATGGCGACAAAAGTTGTGGCTTTTTTCTGTTTTATTTTCCTCTTAGAATGTGATGGTTGGAAAACATGCACCCGGAAGTCGTTTCCATCAATTACAAAAAAAAAAGCTTCTGTAAACTCCTATTAATAAAATTGACATTTTTTCTTGGCTGTTTCCAGTGTCCTGTTCCGTTTACTTGATGTTGTGGTGTGCTCGATATGAGTTTCTTGGGCTAGTATGGGTCTCGCTTTGCCAAATACACGTTGGATCATTTCCCAAACATCACAGATCATCGTACCCCTTCTCCAATAACTTGACAGCATGTGTACAATCAGAGGTTCTCTTCATTCAGGATTCTTCTGCTCGGTTCACGGGTGGATCACAGCGACACATCGGCTGGCTCGCACCGCTAATCCTATGCCTGAGTGGGCACGGGAGATTAAACCATCAGTTACCACTCGAGGACCTCAGACCAACTCTTGCACTTTGGTCCAGCGCTATTTAGAATACTTAAGGATCACACTTTGTCCATTCGGCCAATCGCGTATCACTGTCAACTCCAGAAGTTCACCCGTGCACGTTTGGCTAGCCTGGCTCAATGCATCGTCCACGAATTGCACATCGCTAGACGCTGAATACAACATCTAGCGATGTGCAATTCGTGGACGATGCATTGGGTCTGGCTTGCCAGGCTAACGTTTAGCACGGCCAGATTACCTAGACCTCGACCCTGAACTGCAGCCTACAGAAGCCAAGGTTACAAAAGGCTGACCTCCACAGGCTTACTTACAGCCAAGCAGGGATAGTTCCCAATTGGTTCGTTCCGAACAGAAACAGAATTATAACGTTTCCGGTTATGAGTTCCACCAATAAATTGACGTTCCCGAACCAGTTAGAACTAAAAAAAATATTGTTCCCAGAACGGTTAATTTCGTTCCTGTCAACAGTTTAAAGCCCTATAATATATGTGCGCTACCTTAGCACTCTGAGGTAACGTGAACCCACAACCACACACTCCAGAGAGTCCCACGACGATTCATACTTGACTGCATCGTAGATTTTATGAATACTCTTGTTTTATTTTATTAAGTGCACTCCTTTGATGAGCGAAATGAAACCAGTATTAACCAGTTGCCATTATTATTATTATTTTTTTGTTCCTGTTCCGGAACATAAAACATAATAATGTTTCCGGTTTCGTTTCTGCTCCCTGGAAATTACTAAAAGTTCCCTGTTTCATTTTAGAGCCAGTACAGGCTCTAAAATGTACTCAAAAGTATTTTTGAAAGTATAAAGTACAAAGTACAAAAATGAAATTGTATATAAAATTCACTTTTTCACTGCTAGTTTCACAATGTTTGAATGTTTGAATAAATTGTTAAAAACCTAGCCTAACTTACTTCACTTAAGGTTCACAAATCCCACTGCCGGCGTTACCGCCCCCTACTGGCTCATTCACACTATTACATATCCCTACCACCTACCATCGGTGCGCAAAAAAAAAGTAACGAACCTGTTATGGGAAAAGTAAGGAGTAGAAGTACAGATATTTCTGTTAAAAATCTACTCAGTACAAGTAAAAAGTCATCAAGAGAAAAAGTACTTCTAAAAGTACAGATACATGAAAAAACTACTTAAGTACAGTTCTTGAGTATTTGTACTTGTTACTTGCCATCTCTGCCGATTCATCGATTATGAAAATAATGGTGAGTTGCAGCTCTAGTTTAGTGTTCAGCGCTCATCCTGCACGTGTTCCCTCACCTCCTGGGTCATCATGGCGATGACGTTGGCCTTCTGTTCCCACACCATCTGCCAGAAGTCTCCCAGCGTGCTGGGCAGAGGGCCCTGGCACGCTACGTACTGGTACGTCTCCTCCTTCACCGGCAGTGTCACAAAGTTGGCGTTGATGTACCCGCCATCGCAGCCGAGTGGCACGCGCGTTGTGTCGACTGTGGCACACGGCGGTCACAGTCGGTTATTATTTAGAGAGCATGTCAGCGAACGGCACAAACAATTTAAATTCAAAAAGGGCCACGTCAGGAGACAATGGGCGTGCAAATAATCATTTTAACTCATTCAGCGCTAAGCTTTTTTTTTTGTTATTTTTTGGGCACAAACCAGGGCTTGAAAACAAAATTATTTTTTAAACGTTCCATTCCAAATCGTTCAGGCAGACCTATGTTTAACGTTTTTGTTCTTGGAACCGTTCCGCCACCAGGTTATAGGGCGATACGTCAGGACGTAGCATCTGCTCCCTATTGGACGCCTTTGCGATGTGACGTATCGCCCTGCTCCCCCAAAATATTGGTCCTGAACCGGTTTGGAACGCAAAAATTCTATTCGTTCTTAAAGTTCCTTATATAGTGCAATGTCACGTTTAGATATAGCTTATACAAAAAAATATTTGGTGTACTTTCAAACTTCAGTGCAACTGTATTAACATGAAAACAGTGCCATTACAAACTAGCGCCATCACGTTCGCTTCCTCGTCTGTCCACAAGATGGATGCATGGGGCTTGATGACTGACAGTGAAAGTTGGATGGATGCACAACTAGAAATAGTCTCCCAGACGTAGGATATGTTAAAATATAGAGAAAACGGAAAAAACAACAACTTTTTAACCGGTTTTGTGGATTTCATAACGTTCCGAACAGTTGAAGAAATCTTTTTTCGCTTACGTTTCTGCTCCTCGCAAATTTCCACAAAATTCTGTTCATTTCCGGTTTTCTTTTTCGTTCCTAGAACAGGTTCGAAGCCCTGGCGCAAGCGCCATTTTTCATTCTTTATTGAGAGAGATAGTGACAGGATTAAATCGGAAACTGGAATGAAGAGTCGGGGGGAGACATTGCAGAAAAGCCGGAGAGGGTGTCGCTGCTCGGCCTGTGGCCTGGGGGATGCGCCCTCTAACCACTCTGGCAAGTATGTGTTTTTTAGAAATCTGTGGAAGTCAAAAGTCAACATTGTGGCTCCAAATAACAAATTATTTGCATACATTGACTATGTTCATACTGTTGGACTGAAATAATAAATTAAGATTAAGATCTTTATTTCGTCACACATACATGTGCAGTGAAATTCTTCCTCCACATTTAACCCATCCCTGAGGAGCGGTGGGCAGCCATGTGCCCGGCGCCCAACTCCAGATTGTGAGCCAGTGCCTTGGCCAGGGACACTGGCTGGAGTAGGTTAACTAAAACATGTTTTTGGTGGAGGGGGAAACCGGAGTGCCCGGAGGAAACCCACACAGACACGGGGAGAACATGTAAACTCCACACAGAAAGGACCTGTCCGGGTTGGGATTCGAACCCAGGACCTTCTAACTGTGAGGCTGCGATGCTAACCACTGCGCCACCATGCCGCCACTAAGCAAATTAAGTGTGCTCTTCCGAAGTTATATACCTCAACAGGATCATGAGCTCTTGGTGCCACAGTGTTGCGAAATTTTTTAAAAGTATCGGTCCTGAACCGGTTCGGAACGCAAATATATCGCTCGTTCTTAAAGTTCCTTATATTGTGCAATGTTACGTTTTTAGATATAGTTAGTACAAAATATATTTGGTGGGCTTTCAAACTTGCAACTGTATTAACGTGAAAACCGGGTTTAAAACGCCATTACATTCGCTTCCTCGTCTGTCCACAAGATGGAGCCCCAGATGCATGGGGCTTGATGACTGACAATGAAAGTTGGATGGATGCACAACCAGAAATAGTCTCCCAGACATAGAATATGTTCAAATATATAGAGAACAGGAAAAAAAAAACGTTTTTAACCGTTTCTGTTCCGGAAGAGTTGAGAAATATTTTTTTCGTTTCCGTTTCCGCTCCTCATAAAATTCTGTAAAATTCTGTTTTTGGTTTTCGTTTTCGTTCCTTGAACCGGTTCGGAGCCCTGGTTGCATCATAAAGATGTGGCGTCAGCCAACAAGAGGCCGCTCCTGAAGAAGACCACAGAACTTGCGATACAAACTGTTTTTCAGTATTTAAAAATCTCTAACCTGTCCTTTCAAATGAGATAATTATTTGAAATTGATTGAATTTCTTTCCTTAAAACGATTACAAGTGATGAAGCTCACGTCCATATAGTAAATTATGGTAACAATAATTTTCATAACGATCAAGTTATAAAAATTACGTTAATTCATACCGTCTACATAAATTGATATTTTATTCAACTAAACATCCACGTATGAGAACGGTAAAGCCATCATTCATCAAATAATTCAGGAAATGTGTATATTTGTCTGTTCCACGCACACCTGCCGCAGCATTCCACTAAATGATCTCATATTTGAAGGGTGACTTTGGAGTGGTATGGCGGTGTGCACCGTTTCACGCTGTTAGTTCAACTAATTTTTCTTGTCCTAATATTCACTCACGTCATTCTGTCTTTTGCTACCATTAAATACATTATTGATGTATTCCCAATTCAACTAATTTCCAACCACCTCCACAACAATATCACACTTTTCTACGGGCTCTGCACTAGTCTGCCAGATATCATCAAACAAGATTAAATGTGTGTGGACCAATATATCAGCAGTGGTCATGGGAAGTAAAAAAAACAACAACTCACATGGGACAATGTTCTTGTAGCGGTTCTTCTTCTTGTTCTCCTTTGTCTGTCCCACCAGGCAGTCATCCAATGGCTGAAGGTTCTGGAGATTCTGTGTCCACAGATTAAAGATTAGATATTAAATCTTCATACAGTTTTAAAAACACCCCAGTATACAGTCAAAAGCTAAATTCACACACAGAATCAGAATGAGGTTTATTACCATTGTATAAGACTAATTGATTATAGAATCACAGCAGTTTTGTGCTGACACTACCCTTATTGGTCCGAATTTGGTATTAATACATAATATTTAAAAGCCTTCGACAGCATAAAACTCAACAACCTCTGGAATGAACTTGAGAAAACTAACCTAAACAAGAGATATATCAACCTGCTAAAACTAACTTACAATGACTCAACAGCTGCTATTAAAACAGACATTGGTGTGTCTAGACCAATCAAAGTCTGTTTTAATAGCAGCTGTTGAGTCATTGTAAGTTAGTTTTAGCAGGTTGATATATCTCTTGTTTAGGTTAGTCTTCTCAAGTTCTTTCCAGAGGTTGTTGAGTTGTATGCTGTCAAAGGCTTTTGTGAAGTCTATGAATGCGATGAAGACAGGTTTGTTGAATTCGATTGATTTTTCAATAATTTGTTCTAGTGCAAAAATTTGGTCTAGGGAGTGATGCATATAAGTCACTTCTTATGCGGGCTGCAATGATGCTGATT
>OMKY01212839.1:0-13818 GCA_900302395.1 Bregmaceros cantori | reverse complement strand
GGGGGGGGCATTATAACATGTAGCCGAACGCTGCACGGCGTGGTGTGTAGATCAACGCACAAATCACAGACGAGTTAACATTGAATTTTAATAAAGACATGTATGCAGATGTATATGAAGACATATTATTAGAAAAAGTCCATCAATGTATTTATTATAATGTTTTATTTAAAAATATTAATATTATTCACGAGAGGTGGCAGATTTTTTTTAAATGACTGGGTGTGACTTTTACAGAGGTGTGCTCAATGGTCTGCAAAATAAGGTAATTTCCCAATTGCGATCAATAAAATATTCTGATTACTCCAGCAATGTGAAGGTTATTATGTAGGATCGGTGTTCCACGTCAGTGATCATTCATTCTGTTTCTAAACGAGTCAGTCATGCCAATACCTACACTTCTAAAAATGTCCTTAGATCTTTATGGAAGTCTGTGACACTGAAAGAGTTAATGACCCCAATTCTGACTCTCTGTAGGAGATTCCTTTGTCGGAGATCCTGGAGGTGTGCCTAGCAGCCGACTTCAGTCTGGTACCAGCGGGCACCAGCCCTCACTGTTTTGAGCTGGTGACGGCCACCATGCGCTATTACGTGGGGGAAGACCCCAATGCGTCAGCTCCGGCACCTGCCGTCACCCAGGGATCTCCGCCTGCCCCGCCCTCGCCTGGTATGGTGGCACCCAACAGTGGCATGGGGCACGACGTGGCTCGTGTCTGGGAGGGAGTCATTCGGCAAGCCCTCGCCCCCTTCTTCCAGGATGCTACCCCACCAGAAGGAAACACTCCACACAGTAAGTTTATTGTGATTGACGTGACATACATTTGCAAGAAAGAGTTATGAACCTTTTGGAACGTTATGGTTTTATACCTTTGTCATAGGATGTGATGGGATCTTCATCCAAGTCAAACGTATTGACCATAGACTGCATCAGTGTGCTTTTGATTCCAATACAAATATTCAATTTTAGCCTATTTAAAAATATTTTCTAATTCATGTTTTAATGTAAATTGCCGGGTTAATTGCCGGTTATTTGTGTGAGGCACAAACTCGTCCGATTTGGCGTTAATCTTTTTTTTTTAATACCAATAATTGGCCTGCATGGGGGTAAGTGGAGGGGGGGAAGGCGGGGGTGGCCCTGGTCAGCATCGCTGGAGCGCTTTGTCCATAGATGCTAAACATGCTATGGTTAGCGGAGTGGCACTCTGGGAATGCAATTGAGTACATATTTCAACATGCTATATTTTTACCCTACATAGAGGTGCTTGTATAGAGAACTATGCCTAATGATCTAGCGTCTATATGCTAATGCTTCTAGCCGTTGACTAGCATTAGCGGCTGGCTAGCGGCTAGTTAGCCACTGTTAGCCAGGACAGCTAACACCGTGCCTAGCCGTCGGCACGCGGCCACAAGGCCTGGAATAGCCGCGGATCTTGCGTAGGCTGTTAGCAGGCTAACTGGCTGTTGGTATGGCCTAGGCCCCGGTTTTATGCTTCCATGCTATCCGCTAGCTGGTAATCTCATCGTATGGGAGTTATTCGAAGCGATATAATCTGGCATCGTTAGGCAAAGTTCTCTACACATGCACTTCTAATATAGGGTAAAAATATGGGCTTTGAAAATATGTACACATGTACACAAATCACAGTACCTGTATTATTACATTTTGACTGTAATGCTGACTTCTGTATAAGACACGCCCTTAGCTCCATACGTGTCCCCGAACCTCCCTGGACCACCCCGACATAACTCAACATGGCAGAGTCCATTCCTCCTCCATCCATCCCCTGGGATGACATCACGCACGCTGCGTCTTCTTTATATACTTATATATTTGTCAATATATGGTATTGTCAAATATGTGTGTAGTATAACCACACAAAAAAAACAGAACTCTCATGTTTTTATTGAGCATAACCAAGAACACCATGAATCTACCCTATAAAACATAGTCATTGCTATACACATTTTGGTTCCTTTTTTTCAAAGCACCTCAGCTACCACCCTAGACCAGAGTTCTTCACCGGGTCGGGTACCTGCAACCAAGAATTTTCACAAAACAGGTGAAAAATGACGCGCAGTGTCGGGTGACTGCTCGAGGCCGGTCAGAACACCCAGTGCGTGGGTGGAACATGCGGTTCACATAACATTAGAATCATTTGAATGCTGAAGATAAACTGTCACACACACACGTGCATTACAACATTAAGAAGGCTAAATCGAGCTCCAAGGCGCACCGGTGCTGCAGACCCGTAAACCAACTTTAGCCACCTCCCTCTCTCTCACACATAGTCCCCCCAAGTGTACATTCAATTTAAAACCTCCCACTGCGAGCCTCTGTCGGCCACGATGTTCAACGTGTGGCTTTATGGAAGTTATATGTTAATTGTTCAGGGATTTCCCCGGAGTGACACAGAGCTTCCGGAGCACCACATACACGCGCATTTAGGAGTGCGTATGTGAACTCGCTTGGCTGCCGCGTAACGGTGTAAAGCATATCATTTAAAACGGCACCACTCGTCCACCTTGTTGCCCCAAACTGGTTGCCCGCGTGGGCATCACTACCGCACGGCGCGGTGTGTGGCTGTGAGTGTATCCGCATGTGTCTAGTGCTGGATGTTTTGAACATGTTATATGCATCTGAACTAAATTCATCATACTTTTATTTGGGGGTGATGAAAAATAATAGATAAGCAAACGTCATTGAGCTCATGTATTTTTCCTTTTTGTTTTCGGTTTTGTTCAAATGTATTGCATTTTTCTAACAAACTAAACATTATTCTAACATTTTATAAAATATTCAATATGTTCACAGATGTGTTGGCTACAAAGTGTGCGAATTTGGTGTAAATCGACTATGTAACTTTCGTCAAAATGTTGCAACTTTGAAACATAGTTGTCACCTTACCCTGCTGGCGGTAGGGGGTAATGCTTCGAATCGGATCGACATGTAGATGTTTAGTTCAACTTGTTCTGCATCCAACGGTGTAAGACGAAAAACAAATTAGTATTTTTTTTTTAAATGTTGTTAAAAATCGCTCACGCTGACTCGAGAGCAGAGTGTACACGACACAAAGACCGAATACAAACATTGAACAAAAGACAGCCTACACACCAACCCTAAGCAGTCCATCCTGACCCAAACAGAAATGTCCTACTTCCAAAAAAACAATCGTCTCAAATTATATCATTAAGATAAATGACAATTGCGGCAGATCCAAGAAAAGCACCATCCATCTCTAGGGCATCCCACCCAAACAGCAGGTTGTAGCATACATATATAGCACAAGAAATCATCAAACCTTCACACCTTTTATATTTTTAAAGTAGTGGAGGGAGGGAGTAATTCCCTTCTGAGTATTGTACCAGTGTCTTTAAGAATATCTCCACCACATCTCTAACCTCTGGTGTCCACACAAGCATCTTGATATCATTCCTATGCATTTTAGTTACTTATTTAGTCAAAAGTCATTGACCTGTATGCAAGTTTGGGCTGATTTCAACATTTTCTTTCATAAATCAACGGTTTAGCAGATAAACTATACCTTGTGTGACAACATGAGAGACTCAAAACAACAGTGAAATGACCTGAAAACAACGGTTATTCAACTTCATGGGTTACGGGGAAGCATACAAAAAGCCAGCCCAGAGCAGAAGATCACAGATACAGTTAAAGTTGAGGTGACATCAAAAATCATGTTTTAAAAAGGCTTTCTTTGTTTACAATTAGCATGGGGAGTCATAGTAGACCATTTAAAACTTTATTCTGGGGGTTTGCGGTTGCTTTACACGATTTGCCTCATGTGGGCATTCTGAGGTCCTCCCAGAACTCTAGATTAACTATGTTCTTATTGTCTGACATAAATACATAAAGCTATACTTGTTTTTTATTCAAGACAGATGAAGGTTTTTAAATATCTCGACAGTTTTGGTTGCGGGGCTCAGGGATTAAAATTAACGGCGACCCGTCATCCCGGGGACGCAATTAATTAACATGGGGACGAACAATTTTTGGCCCTCGTCTTTTGCCCTCGGACACGCCCCCTTCCTCATACACACACACGTGCACACACGCACAAGTTACTTTGGCTGTGGTCTCTGCAGGCAGCGGTGAACTAGTACTCGAGCGAAAAGGCACCAAATCTGTTGTGTGGAATTGGTTCGGCTTTGAAATGAGGTTACACCATGCTGCACATTGTGTTCCGTTGCACAAGGAGTCCTTCCAACACCGAGAAAGCGGACATCCAGTGGAAAGTTGACGGCGTGTTAGCAGCTAAATATGTTCCGGACTCGAGCAGCGACACCGAGCCGAAAATATTTTGCCGTGTCTTTTATAACGCTACTGGAGAACGAATCACCGCGCTGCCTCTGGATGTCCCCCTGTATTCGGTAACGGCCGTTGTCATATGGTCAAGCCGTACAACGGAGCCGTATGAGTTTAACCGGTGTCGTTTTGTTACGGAGGATTGATCTCAGAACAGCGCTGTCTGCAGTCGTCCCTCGGCGAGGAGATCGCTAGCGAGTTAAAAGTTGCACTGCATTAATCTGTATTAAGAATAAACAAATGTTGCTTTTGATGAACTTATCCATTCAACTTTTACCGAATGCTCCTTTTTATATTGTTTTTGTCCATTCATTTTGTATATACCAATACAAAAGAGAGGCTTAAAGTAATTCACTACGTGGTTGAAATGGACAATTATTAATCATGTATGCTTTGTTATTTATCCACTAATGTAAGCACGCCAAATTGAGAATAGAAAACAGCGACACCTGTCGGAAATGTATGGTACCAACGTAGAAAGAAGCGTTTATTTAAAAAATAATATATATAATCGAAATCGAATCTAAAATCGTAATTTGGGTGGGGAAATCGACGATTTTCATTTTTCGACGATTGGCGTTAGATCGGATACCCATCGCGTTTAAATGCCCTGTGTGGCAAGTGTATTGCAGCGGTTCTGCCATGTGGAATACTGGTATTAAATCGACTTGATTTTATTGAATCTATTTGAAAGTAATCCAAAAGTAATCCGTTACGTTACTTTTAAAATTGGGTAACGGGATTATGTTACAGATTACAATTTTCAATGAGTAAATTGCGACTGTAACGGATTACTAAAATTTGTAACCCTATTGCCGTTACCGAGTACTACCTTATTTTTTTGTACTATAATAGTCGATGATTTCTCATATTTATTGTAAATGTATTTACATCCTCAGATTGTTAATAACACATTTGCATTGCAATTAAGAGTCTGTACGATTATTTAATGCATGGAAAATCATGTTCAATCAGTCCACTCTACTAAATGCAACTACAAAACTGCAAGGTAGAAACAAAAAACATTTTTATGTTGGGGCAAAACCATGTAGCTTTATTTAGAGATTTTAACAACTTTAATGTATTCATACTTCTTGATCGATTTTATCAGTAAGACAACTCAAAATGTAAATAAATGTAAAAAAAAATATGCAGAAAATTCGGGACGGTTCGGGGATGATTCGGGACGGTTCAAAATGTTTTTCGGGACGGTTTCGGGACGGTTGTGAAAAAAGTTAATTTTAACCCCTGCCAGAGATACTACAATTCTCAACCAGAGACACTACAACTCACAACCAGAGACACTACAACTCATAGCCAGAAACACTACAACTCACAACCAGAAACACTACAACTCACAACCAGAAACACTAGGACTCACAACCAGAGACACTACACCTCACAACCAGAAACACTACAACCCACAAGCAGAAACACTACAACCCACAAGCAGAAACACTACCACTCACAACCAGAAACACTGCTGACAAACATACAATGAGAATGTCACTGCGTTTATTTGACAGATCACCATTAACCACACTAAATCAGTTTGAGTTCAGTTAGCACAATCGGAACAAATTCATACTAGTGCAGAGCCATAGAAGATGTGTACGATTGTTTGCGAAATTAGTTGAAAGGAGGAGGAAGCAACAATATATTCCAATGCCGTAACCGTAAGTGTCCTCCCTCCCCCAGAGACAGGAACAAGCGTCTGAAGACAACTCGGCCCCCCCCACAGGACCCCAGCTCACCCTGCCCTACGACGACTCGCAGATCCTAGAGGACGCTTCATCTCTCATCATCCACCACGTCAAGAGACAGGTACCAGACTGAGAGTCTGAATTTCAAACACGTATCAGGCAGATAAAGTTAACCTTGAACACAGAAAGTATTGATAAAAGGTTGAAAACTGACTTTTTGATGCCACGCGTGATTTATTGATGGGTTTTCAAATGCAAGAATAGACATGGCGAGGGCCGCATGAGCGAACAGCAACTTCACTGCAGTGGTAGAACTTCATGAGTCTACCACCGCAGCGCTTCCGCCACGCTGCGGTGGAAGTATATTAGAACTTTATAACTGCGATGTGCAGTTTATGGCTGCGAGGGTAAGCGATCTCGCGGCGCTGCGTGAGCTATCAACACAGCCACAAGACTGTGTGGGGCTGAATGCTTGCAGGGATCTAACCCATTGCACCACAGAGCCAGCCCGAATAACCCTAAATGTAATAATTATTTTAAAAATGACATGAACCACGATGACTCTGGTCACAATAACCATGACCATTACTATAACAGTATAAATGTAACTTGTAAATTACTCCCTCATCTCTCGGTGAGGTCTGTCTTGGGCTTGGGCCTATCACGATATTGTGTATTGAAAATATCACGATATCCGATAATATTGTCTCACCAAAAAAATCTGACTTGAAGCCAACTGTATTCAGTGGCCATTTGATGGTAACAGTGCTCAATGATTTTCCTGTAATGGACATTTGTGACTTTTTTTTCTAATCTACTATGAAACTTAATTATGTATAAAATATAAATCATTCAGTAATGTTGGGCTAGTAAATTATCACTCACAAGAGTTTTACAGATATTGTGTATGCTACTGACCAGGGCTACGATCCGGTTCATGGAACGAAAACGAAAACCGAAAAGGAACGGAAATGTATGGAATTTCACAAGGAGCGGAAACGGAAACAAAAAAAGATTTATCCAAATGTTCCGGAACAGAAACGGAACATTGTGAAATCCACAAAACCGGTTAAAAAAGTTTTTTTTTCTTTATGCTTCAACAAATCCTTTGTCTGGGAGACAATTTCCGGTTGTGCATCCATCCAACTTTCACTGTCAGTCATCAAGCCCCATGCATCTGGGGCTCCATCTTGTGGACAGACTAGGAAGCGTTAATACAGTTGCGATGAAGTTTTAAAAGTCGACCAAACATATTTTGTATAAACTATATTTAAACGTAACATTGCACCATATAAGGAACTTTAAGAACGAACAAAATGTTTGTGTTCCGAACCAGTTCAGGACTGAGATTTTGTTGGCAGAACAGTTCCGAGAACGAACATGTTGAGACCTGCCTGAACCGTTCGGGAACGGAACATTTTAAAAGTAAATTTGTTTTCAAGCCCTGCTACTGACAATATTTTGAAATATCACAATATACAATATTATTGTTATTGTATGTTATGGCTGTTGACACCCCAAGGTTAATGCTCGGGCCGACGACCGTCTGAATCAACACTCAAAAGTGTTGGAGGGGGGCCCCAACATTCCAGTTAAAGACAAGCTCTATGACATCACAAACCTCCATGACAACAGCTCTGCGACATCACAAACCTCTATGACACCCACACCATATTTCCAGTCAGTTTTTGCATCAATTTGGAGTCCAAAATCCGAGGCCTAAAATCAGTGTGTTTGCATCGTCAGTGGTTGAGAACGACTTCTTCGGACGTTTCGACCCCAAACCAGACGTCCTCCATCGTCCTGTGGGTCCCAGGGGGTGATAAACACCTCTGGCCAATCAGCCTAAATGATTCACAGTAGTCCAAAACATATTGCCCAAACCTAGTCTGTCTAATGTTTTTGTCCAATACCCGTGTTCTCAGGTCGGCATTCAAAAGGACGACAAGTACAAGATCAAACAGATCATGCACCACCTGCTGCCCGACCTGCTGTTCGCGCGGCGCGGAGAGCTCTCCGACGCCGAGGAGGAAGACGAGGAGGAGGAGGAGGAGGAAGAGGAGCGAGAGGGCGGCGGGGAGCCCACCACGCCGCGCGCCAAGAAGCCCAACGGCGTGGTGGGCGGGGCCAACGGCAGCCCCACCAAGTCCAAGCTGCTGTTCCCGAACAACCCCGTGGCGCACAAGCTGCGCACGAGCGGAGCCGACGCCTACAACCTGCTGCACGGCAACAACAACTGGTACGCTGCATAGGGGTGTAAATAATATCCATTTTGTATCAATGTATCGATACAATGTATCAATACGTCCGCAAGAGTATAGATTTTTTTTTTTTCTCTTGTCTATTTTTTAGGGCTGCAACTAACGATTATTTTGATAATCGATGAATCGCCCATTTTTCCTGACGATTCATCGATTAATCGGCTCATTTTTTAAATTAAAATTGGATCAATTTATTAGCACAAATTATTATTCAAAGTTTGTAATCTTGATATTGCAAAAGTTTTTTTCTGTTTCGCTTTCTCCAGTCATTGCCAACATTTCCTTTTTTTTTAGTAATAGCACGGAAAAGACAACTCTTCCTAACATATTGGTTTATTTCCCCCGGGGCTTCCAGCAAAAGCGACAAGCTTAGGTATTTACCCAAGCTTACGTGTTGTTTTTATTGTATTAGGGCCATGACAGAGGTAACGGAGAATGGCATTGGGAACAACAAACATTCAACACATTTGAGCGTAAGTTGGGCCAAACTAGGAAACGATTAATCGCTGCCGATTAATCGATTATCAAATTAGTTGGCGATTATTTCAATAATCGATTATCATCGATTAATCGGTTGCACCTCTACTATTTTTATCAATTTGCTCCTGGACGAAAAAAAAAACGACTTTTTCACTGAATGTCAGCAATTCGTTACTCGTTACATTAACTTTCTTTAGCGACACACGTTGGGAACTGTTGGCACATTTATACATTGATGTCATATCTCTCTCTCTCTCTCTCTCAGGCAGTGTCTCTCTCTCGCTCTCTCTCGGCCGCTTTCTCTTGGTCTCTCTCTTGGCCTCTCTCTCTCTCTTTCGGTCTCTCCCGGCTCTCTCTCAGGCACTCTCGCTCTAATTTATTTATTTTTACTGAAAGTTACTCAGTACTTTTGTTACTTAAGTAACTTTGTAGTGGAGTAGTTTTTTTACTTTTACTTGAGTAACTATTTGGATGACTACTTTTTACTTTTGAGTTATATTTTGCTGAGGTAACAATACTTTTACTTAAGTCACTTTTATGGCTACTCTGCCCGTATCTGCGTAACACATATAAACACGGCGTGTGTGCCAAGGCCATAGACTGTATGTGTTTATATACAGTCTATGGCCATGGCGGAGCAGAGCCAGGAGAGCGAGACAGCAGAGAAAAAAAAACGATAGGTAGTACATTCACTCCCCCGCGCACACTCACTCATTACCTCCTTCTCCAATGTCTGGCCTTTTGGGTAAAAATGAATAAATGAATCTAATCGAATCGTGGTGAATTCTTGAGTATCGAAAAAATCGAATGGGGTTAGGAAATCGATACTGAATCAAATCGCCATGCGCTACACTGTCTGGTTTAAAATGTAAGTGGTACGGGGGCGCACGTGGCAGAGTGGTTATAGAGCACAGACCACAGGTCGAGCAGCGCCGCGGGTTTGCATACCCCCTTCGGCTTTTCTGCAATGTCTCCCCCCGACTCTTCATCCCATTTTCCAATTTAATCCTGTCACTATCCCTCAATAAAGAATGAAAAACGGTTCTTGCACCCAAAAGATAACTTTAAAAAAAACATTGTATGCGTCCGAGGCTGCCTCCACTATAGACACTTTGGTAAAATGTTAAATTTCACTGTGTACTCACTTATTATTGACCTTGTCTATCCAGTGGGAGCACAAACGTACTGCATTATTCAAAAAGGATGGCGGTACCTTGCGCTGTGCTATTCCACACCCAAATGTTCTGGTGTGGATCTGTGCCCCATGATTCAATATTCTGCGCAACTTGTTCCATTTACTCATCTGCGTCAGACTTGCGAGTGAATGCAACCATCTCATTGGTCCAGAAGAACATGTGACCACACGAGTGAGTGACGTATTTGTCGGTATTTCATCAATATTTATGCAAAACGGAGAGTGAAGTGGGGTGGATGATGGGTAATTGGTCACAGAGCGAGCTGTAGTAAGTGGATTTTTTAATAATAATAATACATTTTATTTGTTAGCGCCTTTCAGGTCACTCAAGTACACTTTACAGAGAGCAAGCAACAGAGCAAAAAAAATAGCAATCAAAATATAATAAAAGGTGGAGGTGGAGACAACTGACTAAAACAAACAACTATTATGAATGAGCAGTCCTGAAGAGGTGGGTTTTGGGGGAGGATTTAAACTGAGGGAGGGATTCAATGTTGCGTAGTTCAGGTGGGAGTGAGTTCCAGAGTTTGGGAGCAGAGCGGCTGAAAGCTCTGCTCCCCATGGTGGTGAGGCGGGGCAGGGGGGACAGTAAGATGGATAGAGGAGGAGGATCTGAGGGAACAGGTGGAGGTGGCAATATGGAGAAGGTCAGACAGGTAGGGAGGAGCGAGGTTGTAGATGGCTTTGATTTTGTGCGTTATGCTGGCAGCAGGGCTTGAAAACGAAATTATTTCTTACAAGTTCCGTTCTGAACGGTTCAGGCACGCCTATGTTTTTTTCGTTCTCGGAACCGCTCCGCCACCTGAACCGGTTCGGAACGGCAACATTTTGTTCGCTCTTAAAGTTCCTTATGTTGTGCAATGTTAAGTTTGGTTAAAGTTTATACAAAATATATTTGGTGGATTTTCGAACTTCAGCATAACTGTATTAACGCCATTACATTCACTTCCTTGTCGGCCCACAAGATGGAGCCCCAGATGCATGAGGCTTGATGACTGACAGTGAAAGTTGGAAGGATGCACAACCCGAAATAGTTTCCCAGACATAGGATATGTTCAAATATATAGAGAACGGAAAGAAAACGTTTTTAACCGGTTTTGTGGATTTCATAATGTTCTGTTTGTGTTCCGGAACAGTTGAAGAAGTCTTTTTTCGTTTCCGTTTCCGTTCCTCATAAAATTCCGTAAAATTGTTCGTTTCTTGGACAGGGCAGAACGGTGGTGCAGTGGCTAGCACTGCTGCCTCACAGGGTTCGAATCCCAGCCCGCCCAGGTCCTTTCTATGTTGAGTTTACATGTTCTCCCCGTGTCTGCATGGGTTTCCTCCAGGCACTCTGGTTTCCTCCCCCACCACCAATAACATGTTCTAGTTAACCTGCTCCAGTCAGTGCCCCTGGCCAAGGCACTGGCTTAAAATCTGGATTTAGTCCCCAGGTGCCGCACTGTTGCTGTCCTCCGCTTCTCAGCGATGTGTTGAATGTGGAGGAAGTATTTGGCCGTGTCCGAAATCGCTCCCTAGCCCCTAGCCCCTAGATAGGGCCCTGACTATATAGTCCACTCAATCTCAGCGACGAGATTTCGGACACTAGAATCGGCATTGTTAACTTACGTCACCGCTGTTGCATGGTGAAGTCATTGCCTGTCGGCATTGGCCGTAGCATTCGCATGCTTTTTATTTATCACAGAAAATCAATTGTACTCACATTTATAATTATTTGCCGCCGTCGGTTGCTGCTGTGTCCTGTCGCCGTCCTCCATTGTTTTTGCTTTGGAGCGCGCGTCGTCTTCTTCTACGTTTTAATTAGTGTAATGCGTCTCGCAATGCATTATGGGTTATATTTCTCCGTCTAGGATACATCCAATGCTCACTACATTTCGCGGTGCATTGTGGGATACTTTCAGTGCCCTATATGGAGCACATGGAGAATTCAGACACCCCTACAAAATGGCGTGCGCCCCATATAGTGTCCTATATGGGGGTTAGGGGGCGATTTCGGACACAGCCTTTGACTGTACCGTGACTAAATCAAGTACCTCTTATTTCCAGGTACATCTTCCTCCGCCTGCACCAGACGTTGTGTGCCCGCCTGCTGAGGATCTACGGGCAGGCCGAGCGTCAGATCCAGGAGGAGCTGCGGGAGAGAGACTGGGAGAGGGAAGTTCTGGGACTGAAAAGAGACAAGAAAGACAACCCCGCCATCCAGCTACGACTCAAGGAGCCCAGTGAGTTACTGGGGCATGTTAAAAGATTCAATAAGGGGGTCCACGTTGGCCGAGTGGTTATGGACACCGCACCTAACGCGACCCCATTCATGTTAGTGGCGCTGTGTCTACCGCAGCGTCCGCAGTGTCACAAGTTCGACTACGCTTGTCGACTTGTCTGCAATGTCTACCCCCGATCTCTTCAACCCAGTTTCCAACTAATCCTATCCAATAAAGATGGAAAAACGGCGCTGACGCTGGAAAACCCACCACCCCAAAAGATTCAATAAGGCTTGTGCATGGTGACGCCACGACTTGGGGCGGCAGACATTTTGAGAGTTGCGTTGCGGTCAGACGAAGAAGCAGAAAGCGATAATTGCATAAAACGCACGGCAGTGTGTATAACTATACTACTATACTACTATAACTATGCTGTGTATAGACGGCACAGCGGGCACCTATGGGACAGACCACACCGCGTTTCAATGAAAACTTTGAGGAATTAAACAAAACTGGTATTAACCGGTTACCATTATTTTTAAAACAGTTATACCTGTTCCAGAACGTAATAACAAATAATAACGGTTCCGGTCTTGTTTCTGTTCCCTGGAAAATACAAAAAGTTCCCGGTTTTCGTTCCTTGAACCGGTTCAAAGTCCAGTAAATGATTTAATGTGTGTTTGTTCCAGTGGACATAAGAGGCTGAGGATTACTACTAATGTAATGTGTGTTTGTTCCAGTGGACATAGAGGCTGAGGACTACTACTAATGTAATGTGTTTGTTCCAGTGGACATAGAGGCTGAGGACTACTACTAATGTAATGTGTTTGTTCCAGTGGACATAGAGGCTGAGGACTACTACTAATGTAATGTGTTTGTTCCAGTGGACATAGAGGCTGAGGACTACTACTAATGTAACGTGTGTTTGTTCCAGTGGACATAGAGACTGAGGATTACTACTAATGTAATGTGTTTGTTCCAGTGGACATAGAGGCTGAGGACTACTACTAATGTAATGTGTGTTTGTTCCAGTGGACATAGAGACTGAGGACTACTACTAATGTAATGTGTTTGTTCCAGTGGACATAGAGGCTGAGGACTACTACTCGGCCTTCTTGGAGATGATCCGTAACCTGCTGGATGGGAACATGGAGGCGTCTCAGTATGAGGACTCTCTCCGAGAGATGTTCACCATCCACGCCTACACCGCCTTCACCATGGACAAACTCATCCAGAGCATCGTACGGCAGGTACCGACAAACAATTTAAATATATTATTTAGTTATTTTCTGGATTTTGTTTTTGGTATTCTGTCTCTTTAAAACGTTCCGTTCCGAACGGTTCAGGCAGGTCTATATTTAATGTTTTCCTTCTCGGAATCATTCCGCCACCAACATATTGGTCCTGAACCGGTTCGGAACACAAACATTTTGTTCGTTGTTAAAGTTCCTTATATTGTGCTATGTTAAGTTTGGATATTGTTTTCATACAAAATATACTTGGTGGATTTTCAAACTTCTGTGAAACTGTGTTAACGCCATTACATTCGCTTCCTCATCTGTCCATAAGATGGAGCCCCAGATGCATGAGGCTTGATGACTGACAGTGAAAGTTGGATGGATGCACAACTGAAATAGTCTCCAAGACATAAGATATG
>OMKY01212813.1:0-11747 GCA_900302395.1 Bregmaceros cantori | reverse complement strand
GCGACAAGGACCAGACAGATAAGAGCTGGTGGAAAGGCAGAGAGTGAGAGGGTGAGAGAGTGGTAGAGTGAGAGGGAGAGAGTGGTAGAGTGAGAGTGAGAGAGTGGTAGAGTGAGAGAGTGGTAGAGTGAGAGGGAGAGAGTGGTAGAGTGAGAGAGGGAGAGAGTGGTAGAGTGAGAGAGTGGTAGAGTGAGAGGGAGTGGTAGAGTGAGAGGGAGAGAGTGGTAGAGTGAGAGAGGGAGAGAGTGGTAGAGTGAGAGAGTGGTAGAGTGAGAGAGTGGTAGAGTGAGAGGGAGAGAGTGGTAGAGTGAGAGAGGGAGAGAGTGGTAGAGTGAGAGAGTGGTAGAGTGAGAGGTAGAGAGTGGGGGCTGAGTTTTCTGAGGTGAGAGCTTTGTGTGACAAAGGAGCGACGGAATGAAGTGAGAGAGAGACTCGGCGGCAGGGAAATAACAGACCTGCGCAGGAATACACGGGGAAATAGAGGAGCAGGAATACACGGGGAAGTAGAAATAAATAGGAGGAACAAGTTTGAAGGAGTGCATGCCGTGCGTTTGTGTGACAGGGCCCCAGGAGGAGGCCACGCTGGGTTCAGCAGGATGGACCTTAGCAGAGGAGATACTGGACCAGACCTCTCAGGCCCAGAACCTGGAGCGACTGGCCCAGCTGTGCATCGTCAGCAAGAGGTATGGACGTCACTGTCTAGTAGGGCTGGGTATCCACTAGTGTTGTACGCGGTATCGGCACCTTTTTGGTGGTATCGTATCGACGAGTAGCTACGCCCAGTATCGGACCGATAGCATTTTTCCGACGCTGTGCGCCGGAAACTGCCCGAATCTTGTCTAAATCTAAAATATGTAAATGAAATGTTTTTGTGAAAAAAATGTAAGTAAAGTAAGTAAAACCCGCTCCCCGCAGTGTCTAAAATATCTCTTCTCATCTCCTTAAATAAAATGTCTGATTTAAAAAAAATGCCTTTTTCCCAAAAAGTGTTCAAGTGGAGTAAGGGGGTTTTGCATCTGAACTCTTCACGCACACAATTAAAATCATGTTAATTGATGCATCTTTGGCTGCGTGGTGTAATAAATTTGAACTTGCAGCACCACACCACACTGTTCTATGGAGTTCACAAATTCTGATATTTGATTTCCCTCAAAGTTCTGTCCAAAACATGTGCACGATTTGAAATCGCGCTGCAGACAGCTGACCGGCCACGCCTAACACACCCAATACGCAACCATCGTCGCGCCTGAAAATCAAAACCCTGACTTTTTTTTTAAATCGGGCACGTGTTTTGGGCAGAGGAACTCTCATGGAGTTCAAATATGTGATTGAATTTAAAATCGCAAATGAAACAGTATTTTTTTTGTGAATTTGTAAACTTGTGAAATGAGGGGTGTGATGACGAGCCGGCATATACACGCACACAAACAAACACGTGCGCGCCTATGGTCACTGCCATAAACAGCACGATTTTAATCAATTTCTATTGTAGAAGTTCACAGTCCACCAATTGCTTAGCACTTTAGTTTGACAGAATGAACATAATAAACATACGTAAATAATACAATTGTCTGCGAGAAATTCCTACACACTTGTGGACAAATCCACAGATAACTAGTGTTGCACCGATACCATTTTTTGGTGCCGATGCCGATACCAACCGATACCGATACCACTGTTTGAAAAGTGCTGTTGGTCAATTGTCAACCAGTTTGTAAAAAGGGTTGGGAAGAAGTTACTAGTGTTATCGCAATACTTTTTACATGCAGTCTATGATTAATAGTAGTGGAATGGAAAATTTAGTGAGCTGCTGTGTGCAGTGGGCAGACCCGGTGGGCAGTTTCCACCGTACCACATCGGAAAAATGGTATCGATCCGACACTGAGCTTGCTGATACCGATAGCACAAAAAAGGTGCCGATACCGAGTATGTCCGATGCCGGTATCGGTGCAACACTACTGATAACGGTCCATTCAAATTTCACGCTCCAAACAAAGAAAAATATCCAATTTTAGAAGAACAATTTCAAACTTGGATATGTTTTAAAAAATGCTCCATTTACTAATGGGAGAAAAAAAACACGCTGGCCGGTCGGTGGAAATGGATGGACACCTGTTGCAGTGTGTTTCATGTCTTCTTGTGTTTCAGCGACACACTTTTTGTGGCGCCGTCTTCAGGATTAGCTAGTGGCATGTGCCAAATGAAGGATTAACAAAGTTAGGATTACCTTACATGTTTTAGAGTGCAAGACAATGGTCCAACATGGATTGGTGATGATGGTAGTAAACTCAAAGTTTATTTACTTTTATTTTAGCACATCTCATGCAGAGCAACACAAAGAGCTTTACAATTACAAAACAAAGAACCGTACAAAATGAATCCTAATTAAAAGCCAGCTCACATGATCTATACATTCTATTTTCTACGGGTCTTGAAAAACACGGACATGTTGGGGAAAAACCTGGCACTGGGACGAACGATCATGACCAACGTTACAAAGAAAGAAGTGAGCTCATAACTTTTCCTAAATCTCAATCTCCTCTTTCCTCCAGTCCTCTGTCAAAGAAGTACTGTTAATCAATCAAAAAGAATTAACAGCAACAACAAATAATCCAAACCAGTATCTATTTCTTCAACTAGGCCGAGATTGAGATTGAGTGAAAATCTCAATCTCCTCTTTTCTCCAGTCCTCCGTTAAAAGGAGTTCTGTTAACCAATCAAAACAAATCAACAGATCGAGACTGATTGAAAGTCTTGATCTCCTTTCTTCTCTCTTCTTCTGTACAGTACTCCGTTAAAGGAGTACTGTCACCAAATTACTGTCCTTAACTGGGAAATCAAGGTTGAAAGGCAGTTAGGTAAATAGCTGCTATATTTCTTAAATCTAAATCTGAAAACGAAATCACTTTTGTGAAGCGCCTTGACGCAGCTTCTGCTGTGATTTTGGCACAGTATAAAAATCTGTTGATTTGAGTTGAGTTAAATGTTATCGTGTTAAAACAAGGAATCTGCCGTAGTGGATGTGCACAGAGGCGGCGACTGCCGACACTCCGCACTTTGAAGTTAGAACGACCTCTGATACAAGTTTGAGTGATGTCTCGGGCTGTGTAAGGTCTATATAAAACATCTGGATAAAACATGTCTAGTGCATACCAAACATGGAAATTGAATTGGCCTGTGAGCGAAGTTTTTACACATCCATTATAACCATAGACATAATAACCATAGACTGTATATTAAGTAGACACAGCGTGCGTGATGCCATCCCATTGTCGTGAACAGACTTTGAAGCTGCCAGAAGTCGTAATATGCCGATTATGGGCTCTGCCATGTTGAGAAAGTACCCGTACGTTCGGGGCAGTGCAGAGAGTTTCGGGGATCCCCATTTCCAAATATGGAGCTAAGAGCGTGATTTGATTACATGTGTACATATTTTCAAAGCCCATATTTTTACCATATCTCAGCCTAATGATGTCAATGTATCACTCCGAATAACTCCCATACAATGATCATATGTTAGCACTATGACTAGCCTCGTGGCTAATGTTGCTAGCCTGGCCTCGGGGCTAATGCTGCTAGCTTGGGCCACGCAATGACCGCCGATCACCGCATGGGAGTTATTTGGAGCAATATGTTGACATCATTGGGTATAGTTCTCTACACAAGCACCTCTATGTAAGGTAAAAATATAGCCTGTTGAAATATGTACTCACAGGTTGCAGGAGAGACGACTTATTCCCGGTGTACCACTGTGTCTAGTGTGCTAGCCATAGCATAGCGCTCAAGTCCGCTGCTCTTTAAAGTTCTTTGTTAAGTTTAGATATAGTTTTTATGCAAAATATATTTGGTGGACTTTAAAACTTCAGTGCAACTGTATTAATGCAATCACATTCGCTTCCTCGTCTGTCCACAAGATGGAGCCCCAGATACATAGGGCTTGACGACTGACAGTGAAAGTGGAAGGGAATAGTCTCCCAGACATAGGATATTCTAAAATTTATAGAGAACGTAAAAAAGTTTTTAACCGGTTTTGTGATTTTCATAATGTTCCGTTTCTGTTCCAGAACATTTGAAGAAATCTTTTTTCGCTTCCGTTTCCGCTCCTTGTGAAATTCTGTAAAATCCTGCTTGTTTTCGGTTTTCGTTCCTTGAACCGGTTCAGAGCCCTGATGAATACTACACTATAATAAGTTTGGCGGGCCGTATTTAATGGGCCGTATATGGTCCCCGGACCGTAGTTTGCTCGTGTCTGGGCCAGATCTTGACCACGTCAGTTTGTGTGTGCGTGTGTGCGTGTGCGTGGCTGTGTGTTTATCTGGGTCAGTGTGGATACGAGCCGCTGCTGTGACAGGCTGATGAATACTTTCCACCTGCTAGTGTTTCTGCCACTCCCATATTCTACAGCTGTCGTGTTGGTGAGAACCTTTTAATCCGACAGATGAGTTTGCCATTTGTGAAGGCACTTCTGGTTAGTGTTGCACCGATACCGATATCGGTATCGGACGTACTCTGTATCAGCACCTTTTTTGTGGCACCGGTATCCCCGAGTACCTACGCCCAGTATCGGACCGATACCATTTTTCCGACACAGTATGGCGGAAACTGCCCGAATCTTGTCTAAATCTAGAATATGTAAATGAAATGTTTTTGTGAAAAAAAATGTAAGTAAATTAAGTAAAAACCTTCTTATCTGCTTAAATAAAATGGCCTGATAAAAAATGGCCTTTTTCTCAAAAAGTGGTCAGGTGGAGTAAGGGGTTTTTGCATTTGATGCATCTGAACTCTTTATTTACTACCCCAATACCACCCAAACAATAATAATTCTTCATTTGTTATTGCTTTTTATAATTTTCCTCCACTACTATTAATCATAGACTGCATGTAAAAATTACCGCGATAACACCAGTAACTTCTTCCCAAACCTTGGGAAGAAGCTACTACCAATAGCACTTTTTGTGCAGTGGTATCGATACTGCATAGCCAGGTATTGGGTATCGGCATCAAAAATTGGTATCGGTGCAACACTACTTCTGGTGTCTGTGTCAAGTCATCACTGTGGACCAAAGTGGATGAATTTGTCAACGCACACCGATTCAAAATCTGCTTATTACAGCTCACTCTGTGACCAATTACACATTATCCTTCCGCTTCGCTCACAGTTTTGCATAAATATTGATGAAATACAGACAAAGTATGAGTTCAAGTCACTTACCAATGCGGTCACATGTACTTCTGGACCAATGCGATGGCTGCATCCACTCGTAAATAGATTATTAACGCTTTAGTTTGTGGGCCACCAATCCGCACTAGAACATTTGGGTGCAAACCGCAAGACACCATCATACTTTTTAAATAGCGCAGTAGGTGTGTTCCTAGGTGAAGTCCTATTCAAGGTCGAAATTTTACTGGAACAACCCATTGACGCGTTTATTTGGATGAAATTTCGTAGGTGGCTGGGTTAGGGCTGCGTGATTATGGAAAAATTATAAATCACTATTAATGATACTTGAAATCACTATTAATGACGATTTATAAAACAACGATAAACAACTGAATTTTATTGCACTTCACATTTAAATACAGAAGTAATTTAAAATCACAAATTAAATCTAACTAAGAATGTACTCTGTATTTAAAAATAATAATACATTTTTATATATATATATATATATTATTTGTAGCCACATCGGTAGGCCAAATCGATAATCCATGACTAATCGATTTATAGAATGAATCAACAATAAAGTGAATAATCGTTTATCGCCAAGGAACTGAATTGCCGTTTTTCTTTTGTGCTGATTTTACCCCTTTTTGGTCCACACCAATTTTGGTATTGATTAATAATTCCTGAAAATACTAAATATTAAAAAGGCATAATTGATAGAAAACTTGAATAAAAATTAAATGATTACTCTTTACATTAGTTGTAATGAGTTTGTGCTAGAATGAGTAAGTTAATTTTTGTTACTTTCCAGGTTAAGAAGAACCAAATTATTAAGAATATCCAACCATTAAGTCGACTTGTAGCAGTTCGCATTTCTGGGGACATTTTATACACTCGTGGACACTCTCTGACATTCTATGACCAGCACATTCACGTCCATATTTGGCAATTGTAACTGCTGTGTCTGCCATTGTAAGTGCATTGTGATGTCATCTAGACTCGCCCCCACCGCTGTCGCCTTAGACACAGGGGAATTCAGTGTTCCTTCTCTTTCTACTTTGCTGCTTGAAGAATAAAGAACTTTATGCTAGAGGCTGTGTCCCTCATTACACACATACCTCTACAGACTAATCATTGAATCAGCAGCTAATCGACTATTAAAATAATTGTTTTAAGTCTACCAGACTCCCTGTTACAATATTGCATGCGCCTGTGTGCAATGTCCGGTAATGACATATGCTGCCCTCTATCGGCCAATGTTAGTAAATTATTTCGTATAGGCTTTATCTGCGATGGACGAAGATTGAGCTACCCTGCCCTCTCTCTGCAAGTTTGTTTTTATTTTATTATTAATCACTAATTATTATTTATCAACCATTATTTATTGATTAATTATCGACCGATTTTACCATCACGCAGCGGGACAAATATTTTTTGTTTTTTGCCCTCCCTCGCGAGATGATTCGCTGGTACTGGGCCGATAAATATTTATCTATATTGACTGCAAGACAGTGCGTGGGCTGCCGCCCCCATCCCGTCCGTCTCGGCAGATCCTTTATGACATCACAGTCGGTGGTAGTGACGTGCATGTAATATGACTGATATGAATTGTCAGATTCTCGTCTGACGCATTTCTTTGGTTCAGTGACTTGTGATGTCATAGAGCAGCTGAGCGGTTCCGGAGATAACCCTTTAGCAGTTGGCACCAACTGCATACCTCTAGTCCCTTTTTGTTTTTTTGGAGGGGGGGGGCGGTCTGTTTTATGACTCCCGTCTCTGCCACAAGATGAGTCTCTGATACTACGGCTAAAAAAGTTGGGACTACAGAACTAATATATATGTATCTATATCAGGGCTTTGAACCGGTTCAAGGAACGAAAACTGGGAACTTTTAGTATTTTCCAGGGAACAGAAACAAAACCGGAAACATTATTATGTAAACAAATATTACATAACATTAAACAACTGACAGGAACGAAATTAACCGTTCCGGTGAATTTCGTTAATTTTTTGTTCTACTAACCGGTTCAGGAACGTCAATTTATTAATGGAACACATGACCGGAAACATTTCTGTTTCTGTTCGGAACGAACCACTTGGGAAAAAATATTGGTTCTATAACCTGATCTATATTGGTAGCATGACAGTGTTGCAATTTGCATCATTCCTATTGTCTTAACATTCTAGAATAACGACACCTCCACAACCACAACAGTTCAAAGCAGGACAGTGGGTCTGGTCTCCAGAACTTATCTGTGCGGCTCGGAAGTCCTTTGAGGAGGCCGAGGGCTTCTCCGGGCATCCGATCGGGTGTCCATCCAAGGGCGCAAGGCGACACCTGGGCATGACTTATTGAAGCGCGGCGGCACGGCGACATGTGTCACACTAAACATAGGCTGGCCTACATCTCAGCCACGCCACCGAGGTGTCCAGGGGGGGAATTTCTCCTGTGACCCACATTAGAATATCATTGTTACACACAGATCCACAGCAGGGTGGCGCAGGGTGGTTAGCATTGCTGCCTCACAGTGTCCTTTCTGATTGGAGTTTACATGTTCTCCCTGTGTCTGCGTGGGTTTCCTCCGGGGCACTCCGGTTTCCCCCACCACCAAAAACATGTTCTAGTTAACCTGCTCCAGCCAGTGCCCCTGGCCAAGGCATTGGCTCAGAATCTGGAGTTGGCCCCCGGGCGCTGCGCACGCGGCTGCCCACCGTTCCTCAGGGATGGGTTAAATGCGGAGGATGAATTTCACTGCACCTGTGACGAAATAAAGTATGTTTACGTTTACGTGAAAACGAAATCATTCTTAAAAAGTTCGGTTCTGAACGGTTCAGGGAGGCCTGTGTTCAATGTTTTCGTTCTCTGAACCGTTCCAAAATATTGGTCCTGAACCGGTTCAGAATGCAAAAATTGTGTTCGTTCTTAAAGTTTAGATATAGCTAATACAAAAAATATTTGGTGGACTTTCAAATTTCCGTGCAACTGTAATAACGTGAAACCGGGTTTAAAATGCCATTACATTCACTTCCTCGTCTGTTCACAAGATGGAGCCCCAGATGCATGGGGCTTGATGACTGACAGTGAAAGTTGGATGGATGCACAACCGGAAATAGTCTCCCAGACATAGGGTATGTTCAAATATAGAGAGAACAGAAAACGTTTTAACCGATTTGGTGGATTTCATAATAAAAAACATGAATATAAAGATAACCATTAAATGATTACTCTTTACATTAGTTGTAATAAGTTTGTGCTAGAATGAGTAAGTTAATTGTAGTTACTTTGTAGGTTAAGAGCAAACAAATTATTAAGAATATCCAACCATTAAGTTGACTAATCATTTAATCGGCAGCTAATCGACTATTAAAATAATTGTTTTAAGTCTACCAGAAGCCCCGTTACAATATTGCATGCGCCTGTGTGCAATGTCAGGTAATGACATATGCTGCCCTCTATCGGCCATTGTTAGTAAATTATTTCGAAAGGCTTTATCTACGATGGACGAAGATTGAGCTACCCTGCAAGTTTGTTTTTATTTTGATGTTTTAAATACTATTATTAATCATGAATTATAATTTATCAACCATTATTTATTGATTAATTATCGTGAACCGGTTTGGAGCCGTGATCCGCAGCTATGTCTAATGGGACCACTTTGTTCCTGGCAAGCCAGACCCAATGCATCGTCCACGAATTGCACATCGCTAGATGCTGAATTGGGTCTGGTGCAGCTGCATTCGCAAAACTGTGAAAAACGTTGAAAAAAAACATGTCAATCAAATGTTGTCATCCAGTCACCGTGCAGTAGGTGGGACAAACGGCGTGGAGGCGTGACAAGTATTTAAATCAGGCAATCCAATCAGAGTGCAGTTGGCGTGACGATCGAGGTAGCTGACTGAGGAAGCGAAGACGAGGCTGACTGTCACGTCTATTATTAATTTCCATTGCGAGCGACATCGCAGCGACATCGAACGAGAACGAAATCAAGTGTATTATAGTCAATGAATGATAGGAATCGTGCGAGTGTGTGTTGAATTAAAGTGAGAGACGTAACGGACTCTGGGAGAAGTTGACCACGCAGCAAATTTCCATTCCATGTTCACTCCGCCGTCCCGTGCATGCCAAGTTCTGAATGGGATCAGACATGCAAAATGTCGACATCCATCCGAAAATGTCCAGTGCCATTCATTCCTGGGGAGAAGAAAAACCTGCCGCGGTCAAAATTTAAGAGCTATTAAAACATGTTGACCATCAATCTGTGTTGTCGTTTTGTAAATTGATCTGTGATTATTGTGATATTTGCATTATAAAATGTATGGCATTATCATTGTTATTATTGCTGTATTTATTATTATTGATAAATAAAAAGAAAAGAGTGACGTGTGAATCGTCGGGATTCCCTGCAGCGTGTTACCTAGCCTCGGCTGCAGAGCACTGCCAGCGGGTCTCTATAGTTGTGACTCCACGGAGAACTCGCTTACAAGGGGACACGGCACTATGTCCGCGTATCCACGGAAGGGTCCGGACGCCCAAACTCCCCCGCCGCCCCCCGCGGGCATGGTGTGCTGTTAAGACAGCTCCATACGGTGTTCGCAATGAAATGCATTTTGCAACGACGCGATCTTCCAAAATTCCTACTGAGACACACACACACGGACACACACACACCCGAGGCGTTGCGGGCTCGCTTCCACACCTCACGAACCAAACTCCGCCCATGTCCACGCTGATTGGTTCACATTTATGGTGGCAATGGGTATTCTAGGTTTCCCAGACCCAATTCAGCGTCTATCGATGTGCATTTTGTGGACGATGCATTGGGTCTGGCTTGCCAGGCTACTTTGATCCATAGAAGTTGAAGGATGCGCGTGTGTGATGCATTTCCATTCTCAAATAATTAAAAAACAATTTTCAGCTTTGTTTTCAGGGATACACTTTTAGCTATATGAATGAGTAGTAGTCGACTTAATGGTTGGATATTCTTAGTTATAATCGAGCCATAATAGCAAAGTGTAAATTTCAAACAACTTCCAAGAAGATTGTGATTGGGCTGGTATTGGGCTGGGTATCGATTTGATTTTTCTGAATTGATTCGATTTCATTTCATAAAGTCATGATTCGATTCGATTTTTTTTATTTGAAAAAAAAAATCAAAGTTTGAAATACAAGTCAACACCACTACTTTTAGTTGCATAACTTGCATATCACATACACATGGCAAGGTTTCCAGAAAAAAAATAAAAATGGATTCCCATTCTTTTGAATCGATTTATTACATTGTGAACATGAATCGATTTCAGATTTGTTTTTTTTTTTGGAACACAGTCCTAGTGCTGGAGAAGGTTCAGTGAAAGATGCAGACGCACCCACGGTGCCAGTCTGTAACTTGGTCTGGTGGCGCCCCCTGGATCCTCTCTCCAATCACACCCTTCGCCGCTGGCTGACACACTAATGAGTGTGGTCACCCGGCAACGCCAGCACGCACCGCTGAGCATGATTAAGATTATCCCCTCCACACACACAGAGCCTTCTGTGCACAGCCACACAAACTGAAACTGAAACTCTATTTACTTATATCCAGCACGTTTCATGCAGAGCAACACAAAGTTATTAACAAGGACGAAGCAAAGAACAGATCAAAATGACCCACAATCCTAATCTAAGCAAACCCCTACAGTCATTATACCTCACAGATAGTTCCTTACCTGTTTACTGCATTCAGAGGCCAATGAGATGTTTTCATGTAAAAATCTGAGTGATTGGTCCAACACTTCTATTACAAAGGGGAGCGCGCATGTTTTAACACGCCGTGTGAAGAGTGGAGCGTATGGAGTCACAGCGTCGTGTGCGTGCTTTGTGTTTGTGTGTGTGTGTTCATCCTGCAATAACCAGTATCATTAACGCTGTCTGCTGTCGTTGTTGAATGGACAAATGAATTTAAAAAATACTCTACAAACACTTGCGTTGATAATGGGTTGCCACACATACTGCTAGCACTAACAGTACTATGTTGTTGTACCACTTTGGCACAGGTTTGCACTCTCTGAGTGCTTTACTTATTGATTGGGTTTTCCTCTGTCAACACGGAGGAAAACCCACCAGGTTTTTGTGAGTGTCATTGATTCTTCGCTCCCTCTCTCTTTCAGGCCACATCTTGCATTAGAATACAGCGGAAAGGTATGTCTCTCTCTCTCTCCATCTCCTTCTGTCTATCTCCCTCCCTCTTTCTCTCTCTCTATCTCCCTCTCTCTTTATCTGTCTATATCCCTCTCTCTTTCTCTCTATCTCCCTCTCTCTTTCTCTCTATCTCCCTCTCTCTCTATCCCTCTCTCTTTCTCTCTGTCTATCTCCCCCTCTCTTTCTCTCTCTCTTATCTCCCTCTCTTTCTCTCTCTCTTATCTCCCTCTCTTTCTCTCTGTCTATCTCCCTCTCTCTATCTCCCTCTCTTTCTCTCTTTATCTCCGTCCCTCTTTCTTTCTGTCCATCTCAAATCAAATGTCTTTATTGGCATTATCATACATTGTTAAAGCATGCATATATAATGGACAATAGATGGATAAACCATGTAAAGCCTATTTACAT
>OMKY01212812.1:0-14323 GCA_900302395.1 Bregmaceros cantori | reverse complement strand
GTAAATGAATACAGTTTGTCAGGGAATTACCCTAAACCCATAGACTGTATATAAAGTAGACGCAGCGTGCATGACGTCTTCCCATTGCTTTCATCAAATTCCGGTTGAAGCTGCCGACTGCGCGCTACCATTGTTGACGAGACAAGGAGAGATAGAGAGAGCTATACAGTATATGAGAGCGAGAGACACCCCACACGCGACTTCTTCCGATGGTACTGTCTGCTAGGGGCGCCAACGGCCGATTCAGAATGTATGGGATCCTGTGGGAACTGAAATAAAAAATGTTAACGCCAAATCTGACGTGTTTGTGAAATTATGACACCCCCCCCCCCCTCACACAATTAGCCAATAATTATCCCAGCAATATACATTAAAAAATCAATTAGTTAAGATCTTTAAATAGGTTAAAACAGGCTGCTAAGATTGGAATATTTGTATTGGAATTCCCATAGGGCTCGGTTTTCTAGGACTAGGCTCCACCAGCCTGAGGCCCATACTAACCCGGAAGTAGGCACAGACGTCAAAACCACTGCGGGAGCAATTCGGGTTTGAGTGTCTTGCCCAAGGACACTGCAATGGAAAATGCCGGAACACACTACAGCCCCCAGCAGTTGTTAGGTATAGCAGGTGTGTTTTTAGTCTACATTCCTTCCAATGCTCTGAACCCCTTCAAGGAACGAAAACAAAAACCGAAAACGAACAGAATTTTATAGGTAGCGGGAAACGGAAACTAAAAGATTTCAACTGTTCCGGAACAGAAACGCAACATTATGAAATCTACAAAACCGGTTAAAAACGTTTTTTTTTGTTCTCTATATATTTGAACATTTCCTATGTCTGGGAGACTATTTCCGGTTGTGCATCCATCCAACTTTCACTGTCAGTCATCAAACCCCATGTATCTGGGGCTCCATCTTGTGGACAGACGAGGAAGCGAATGTAATGGTGTTAATACAGTTACACTGAAGTTTAAAAGTCCACCAAATATATTTTGTATAAACAATAACTAAACTTAACATTGCACACTATAAGGAACTTGAAGAACGAACATAAAATTTGCATTCCAAACCGGTTCAGGACTAATATTTTGTATTTTATAATCTAAAAAGACTTGCCATCTTTGTGTTGGTGTTTCTGCCTTTTCCAGGCCAACGCTATCAATAAAAGATGGAACTTGTGCACAAAAAACAACCTTAAAGTGTTGGAAGATCCTCTGAGTAAGATGTATATTGAGAGAAAACGACGATTCCTAAGCTGTGTAGTGTGTCTGTGTTGCAGCACTATTATAATGATGCTTTCTGCACCTCCAAAGCCAAGTTGCATTTTATTGTTTGAAGAAGTGCAATAATTGGGCAATTAACTTGAGTACAAACGCACCTTCCGTAACGACCGTAACAATATAAAAGATGAGACGAAAAGTAGTTACTTGTTTATCCCAGGACTATATTAAGCCAATTCTCCACTACAAAAAAAACTCAAGGCACATTTCAGCGCATCTCAGTTAAGTTTAGTTCACTTAACGGGGAACGGGTTTCCACTGTTCTTAACGCGGCCACGAAGGGGTGGTGCCAATTAAAAAAAAAAAAAAACTCAACTTTTATTGTGTGACACCCCTCCCTGAATTCACAACACTTTGCTGTGGCCGCTGCACCGCAGGGCGGGCAGGGGGAGACAAGGGTGTTCCCCCACCCCCGTCCTGTGATTGGCCAGCCATGTTCCGTCACCCCCTCGGGTTCTGAAACCTGGCCTGGCCGATTCGAGCTTGTGGAGAAGCGATTTTCCGGGTGGATGTGCATGTGAACTGTGCCGTGCTGGCCTTAAGTAAGCCAGTGGAAAAGGGGCTTTACTGCAGTGCTAAAATGCTGGTGTATCTCCATTCATCATTATCATCATCACCGTAGTCTGGCTGACCATTGGGACGCCACTGGAGACCTAGATGTTAACTAATGTTAACTCGAAGAACATGGCCGCAGCGGTGGCGCGAGCAGACCCATCATATCCCCAAACCTCCATATTTTGTTATAGGGATTGCATATTTGGACCAGACAAGAGCCATTAACAATGTACAACATGCAACCAGCTCTCTCCATCTCTGTCGTCGGCCATTCGGATGGTGTCACTCAGCCTGCACCTTGTCCACTCTTGGATACTATCTTCCCATCACTTTCTCTGTCTTCCTCTCCTCCTACCACCTGGCACTGTGCCTTGAAGGATTGTTTTTGAGAGTCTTTGGGATCTCGTAACATGTCCGTACCATTTTAGTTTCCGTTTTTTTTGACGGTGGTTAGTAGATCTTCATATGGTCCGATGGCTTGTTTTATTCTGGCTTTCACTTCTTTGTTGGTGACATGCTCTCTACACGAGATGCTGAGGAGCCTGCGGAAACATCTCATCTCTGTGTCTCAATTTTTCTCTCTGTCTTTACTGTTACGCGTCTGCGTCTCACAAGCCTACAGAAAGATTGACGTCACAGGCGGTGCGCTCACACTCGTGACTCTGTATTACTAGACTGCTAAAAGACCAGTGTACCCCAGGTCCGCTTCAGAGAGACCGAACAATATGAATTGTCGTTAACATTAGATGAGAAGCAGTGTATTTTTTTCTCCCTCCTCCTCTTGCTCAACTCCTTGCCAAGTGATTTGCCGTCCAATCTCTGCGGACGCGCTTCCACTACACACCCGCTATACTCTCCTCCTACCTACTTGTGAATAATGGATGTCTTTATTTATGAGGCTTTAGCTTGCGAGTGTCATGATGTTAGCCCCCCACCCCACTCTGTTGTTGCTCCGGCTGTCCTCGCTCCACAGCGCCAAGCGTTCGCCCTTCTCTGCGTCAGCGCCCCATACCATCCAGACCTGTAAATTATTTGCCACCCGTACCAGAGAGTGCACGGAACATTAATTCACTCCCCCCGCCTCCTTCAGAGCCTGTCATACGGCGGTAAAGAACTGCGCTGTAAAAACAGATATAAATGAGGGTGAATTGGTTGAATATATTGCTAATGTCACTTATTTATAGCGGCGATCAAACGTTGACCTCCTAATCTCTTCTGTCCAGACAGAGACGCCGCAACGGCTAGCCAGCACTGAATACTTTTTAATACTATAAACCAGGGCTCCGAACCGGTTCGAGGAACGAAACCGAAAAGGAACAAGAGTGGAAACGAAAAAAGATTTCTTCAAATGTTCCGGAACAGAAACGGAACATTATGAAATCCTTAAAGTTCCTTATTTTGTGCAATGTTAAGTTTAGATCTAGTTTATACCCAATATATTTGGTAGACTTTCAAACTTCAGTGCAACTGTATTCACGTGAAAACTGAGTTTAAAACGCCATTACATTCACTTCCTCTTCTGTCCACAAGATGGAGCCCCATATGCATGGGGCTTGATGACTGACAGTGAAAGTTGGATGGATGCACAACTGGAAATATTCTCCCATACATAGGATATGTTAAAATATATAGAGAGAAAAAAAAAGTTTTTAACCGGTTTTGTGGATTTTGAATGTTCCATTTCTGTTCCAGAACATTTGAAGAAATGTTTTCGTTTCCGTTTCTGCTCCTCGTAAAACTCCGCAAAATTCTGTTCGTTTTCGGTTTCCGTTTTCGTTCCTTGAACCGGTTCAGAGCCCTGGTTAAATGTTTGACCTTGACACAAAGCAGCTGCTCTAAAACGGTTCCACTTGTGTAGTAAACTGTATCTCCTTAATGCTCCATGTGTGCAGAGAGGAAAGAAATGTCCTTTTTTTAAAAATGTGAAGCGGCCGGACGTGCTTTTGTCGCCGTTTGTGTCGTTTTTACTTATTGAACGGTAACGGTTGTTGATAGCTGCCAACTCAAAGCAAGGACATGTTTTGTTTTTTTTCCAATTTCCAAAACAATCTGCCTCATGGTTCCCTTCCTCTCAGCCTCTCCCATCACCAAACACACGGCAGAGCGAAAACAAGAGAAAAAAAACGAATGAATAATAAATAAAAAGAATAAAGACATCACAACTCAGCATACAAAACTACTGGCAGCAGAGACAAGCCTGCACAACTCCATGGCCTGAAAGGGTTCCTAAGAGCTGGAAGTATGCAGTCGTTGCCAGGGCTCCGAACCGGTTCATGAAACGATAACCGAAAACAAACTGAATTGTATGTAACTTTATGGGGAGCGAAAACGGAAACAGAAAAATATTTCTTCAACTGTTCCGGAACAGAAACGGAACATTATGAAAGCCGCAAAACCGGTTAAAAACGTTTTTTCGTTCTCTACATATTTTAACATATCCTATGCCTGGGAGACATTTCGGTTGTGCATCCACCAAACTTTCACTGTCAGTCATCAACCGTTCAGAACGGAACATTTTAAAATAATTTTGTTTTCAAGACCTGCTCGTTGCCGACTGTTGAAGGTATATCCCCGAAACGTGATGGAAAAATGAAATCCAGGAATCTGGTAGAGCCATGTTTTCTGTAGAATTGAAGTTTATTTCATCTCGACATTGTTTGGCCGAGATGGACAGCAATGCATTACATTTACTGTGTTATAATTTATTTTGTGTACTTCTTTACTTTTGTAGTGCATTTTTCACAAGTTACTTCGTACTTTTACTCAAGTAAATCTGAGGTGAAAAAAAACTACTTTTAATTGAGATGTCAGCAATTCACTACTTATTACATTAACTTGGTCTTTAGCGACACTTGTTGTGAACTGTTGGAACATATGTTGGTGTCATATCTCTTGGCTCTCTTCGGGCGATTTCTCTCTCTCTCTCTCTCTCTCTCTCTCTCTCTCTCTCTCTCTCTTGGTTTTTTTTTTTTTACTGAAAATTACTTGGTACTTGTGCTACTTAAGTAACTTTTTTGTGGAGTACTTTTTTACTTTTACTTAAACTATTGGATGACTACTTTTACTTGAGTAATATTTTGCTGTGGTAGCAATACTTTTACTTAAGTATTTTTTATGGCTACTCTGTGGCTAAAGACGTTGCCACTCGTCAGCGTGTCTGCGATGTCTTCCCCCGATCTCTTCAACAGTTTCCCACTAGTCCTATCTCATAAAAGATGAAAAACAGCGGGAAAATAACTAAAAAAATACATTTTAATTCATCAAATCCCAATTCATACATACAAAACAGACATTGTACAGAGTGTTGGTCTACAGGATTTTGTGCAAGTGTTGAATTAATGTTTTTTTTAACATGCCAAACAAATTAGAGTCAATTGAGAAGGTGCCGTCATTTCTGCATTATAAGGCACACCTCATCATAGTTCACTTTCTCCACCTGTAGCAGAATGTGCACCAACATGGGTCAGCTTCGGTCCAGTGTCATTCTGTTGAGGGTCAGCGGTCAAGTCCTGACCATTTGTAAATGTTGTCGCGCCATCTTTTGGGTTGTCTTCCTCTGCTTCTCTTGCCGGCCACTAGTCCTTCAAGGCAGAGTTTTGTCAGTCCTGTTTGAGATCTCTTGATGTGTCCGTAGAGTTTAAGGGTTCTACTTTTGATTATTGCCATTATTGGTATGAGTGAGGTTAATCGGTGGAGTTCTTTTATTTTTATGTGGTCGAGAAGGCGGTGTCCTGTCATCCATCGCATGATGTGGTACACCTAAAACCTTTTTAGGCGCACCTAAAAGGCATTCATTTTCATAAACTAACGAGGTGTGCTTTATAATCCAGTGCGCATTATATGTGGGATTTTATTCTGGTTATGATTACTGACCTAAAAGTGATTTTATGTGGTGCGCGCCGCTCCATTGCAATGTGTGAGTAGGGCCGCATGACACCTCATGTATTACTGCGTGCAAGGCGGCGGAGTAACACATGCTATTCTTCACTATAATATTACTGTTTGTAAACATTTCTAAAGGAAAAATGGCGCCGACAAAGACACTGGCTGTGTCCGAAATTGCTCCCTATCCCCTGCTCCCTATCCCCCATATAGTGCACTCACTTATAGTGCACTCAACAGCAACGGCCGAGATTTCGGACACTAGAGTTGGCGCCGTCAAAATTATTATAATTATAACAAATACAATTATAAAATTCAACAACCATCAGAAAAAGTCAGATGTACTTACATTTATAACTATTTGCCGCAGTCGGTCGCTATTTACTCCCGCCGCGGCATTTTTTTAAGTTTAGGTCATTTTTAAAATGTCTCGCAATGCATTTTGGGTTATATTGCTCCGTCTAGGGTACATCCGATGCTCACTACATTTCGCGGTGCATTGTGGGATACTTTCAGTGCACTATCTAGAGAACATGTAGAATTCGGACACCCCTACAAAATGTTGTGCACCCCATATAGTGCACTATATGGGGAGCGATTTCGGACACAGCCACTCTTACGAGGCTGAATTTAAAATAAAGGCTATCCATTACGGTAATCGAGCAGCAGCACACAAAATGATGTCAGTGTGAAAAGATTTGACGTTTTTTCAATGTTCAAACTCAAACTTTATTTGTACAGCACTTTTCATGCAGAGCAACACAAAGTGCTTTACAGAAACAGAACATCGAACAGGACAACATTACCCACAGCCTCCCAACCCAAACAAACTGGCACACACACAACCATAGACGCACATACACACGCAAACACCTACAGTAGGCTGATGACGCTAACATCCTAGTTATAAGCTAGATCAAAGAGAAAAGAGTGTCTTGAGCTCATTCTTAAAAACGCCCACAGACTCCACGGCCCTGAGGGCCTCCGGAAGACCATTCCATAGTCGAGGGCCATAGAAGCTGAATGCGGCCTCTCCATGCGATTTGGTTGCACATTGAAAAAAAAAAAACATGGCTACAATTATTAATTTATATTTTAAATATATAATTAATATTGTTTCCAATAGTGCTCACCAGGGCTCTGAACCGGTTCAAGAGACGAAAACCGGAAACGAACGGAATTTTGCAGAATTTTACAAGGAGCGGAAAAGAAAACGAAAACGGAAACATATTTCTTCAACTGTTCCGGAACAGAAACGGAACATTATGAAATCCACAAAACCGGTTAAAAATGTTTTTTTTTTTTTTTTTTTTTTTCAGTTCTCTATATATTTTAACATATCTTATGTCTGGGAGAATTTTTATTGTCAGTCATCAAGCCCCATGCATCTGGGGCTCCATCTTGTGGACAAAGGAGGAAATTAATGTAATGGCGTTTTAAAGCCGGTTTTCACGTTAATACACTTGCACTGAAGTCCACCAAATATATTTTGTATTAACTATATCTAAACTTAAAATTGCACAATGTAAGGAACTTTAAGAACGAACAGAATTTGTTTTCCGAACCGGTTCAGGACCGTTATTTTGGTGGCGGAGCGGTTCCGAGAACGAAAACGTTAAACATAGGCCTCCCTGAACCATTCCGAACGGAACGTTTAAAAAATGATTCCGTTTTCAAGACCTGGTGCTTCTCACTGCATGTGAGGGATCATTCTTAGTTCAGTTATTGCTGGCATCGAGGGCACAGAGTGACATTGCTGTACAATGGTACGACCAATTGAACAAATATATGGCTTGACCTTCACAGGAATTAATCCAGGATTATTTAACTGGTGTTTCGCCACAACGCAGGCAGACAGGGATCTAGGGCAGTGGTTCCATTTTAAAGCCCTTGGATCCAATTTAAGATAATTCAATGTCGTTTATGGGAGTGACAGTAGTGGGCTTTACTATTCTGTCTTTTGTGGGCTTTAATGTCCATCCAGTGCTTGGCATTTTCTCAGACTGTGGGAGAGAATGTAAGATACTAAGAGACTTGGTCACTTCTTGCTGCCCAGAAGGCTGGAAATTAGGGCTGTGCGAAAAATCAATTTGAAATTGAAATCAGATTATTTAGTTCAGAGGATTTTTGAAATTGTCAAATCATATTTCATTTTCAACATTGATGATAATGATTTTGCTGGTCTGTTTTCAAATGATATGGGTGAATAAAATATATATAAATTGATAATTGTATTAATCCTAAGCCAAAGGGTGAGGTGTCTCTACTTAATTCCAAAAATGGACACCATTTACAAAGTTTGAAATATGAAACATCTAGTTTTGATACTTTTTGTCCTTATTTTTTCTTCCAAGGAATCGGGAACAAATCGAAAATCGAGATTTCAAAGACGCAAATCGTGATTTTATGTTTTGGCAAAATCGTACAGTCCTAGCTGCAACTCTTTGGCAATTTAATCGATTAATCTTTTCATTTTTGCTTTGAAATCGGAACGATTATTAGCATTAATTATGATTATGAAACATCATTCAAAGTTTACAATTATATTACACTTTGCTGCTTCGATATCTACATTTTGTAGTAATGGCATGAAAGGCATGAAAGAGCCGACTTTTCCAGGCTAAATTATGAACATAACATGTTGGGCTTTCATGCAAGCTTATGTGTTTGTATTTATTGTTGACACTGGAAAAATTATTTCAATAATCCATTATCATCGATTAATCGGTTGCAGCTCTACTGGAAAGATTGCTTTTCAGAAATTTAAAAAAGTTTAAATGTTGCCTCTTTGATTGTTGACGGACAATTGAGTGACTTATCGATTGTGTTGTATCGATATGTTGTATTACTCCGATTTTATTAAGATTAGCCAAAGTTATATAAGCCACAGTTTTATATGGCCACAGTTGATAATTTTTTTTAACATATTTTTTATTAAACATTTTTTTAGAACAACCAACACATTCACATGCACATGCTCACTATGAGCTAAGGGAAAGACAGGAGAAAAAATAGTAAGAATAAATCAACAATGGAAGACTTTTAAACAGACAAGGTTATGCAAATATTGCTCTCTACCTGTTCGGCTGACCAGTGATACCACCATAATGTCTGCCGCCGGCAAGCTGTGACGTCACTGTACAACAGCCCTATAGACGGGTTTACGTGTGAAACACTGGTGGGGGGGGGGGGGTCATTTTGTTCCGCCGTTCTGTTGGTCACTTCCGCTGCCTTATTCTCGCCTATGTCAACTCTGGTACTGAGATCCGAGCACACAAAACACACACCAGTTCAAAATCCAACCACTAGATGTCGGTCTGTGACCAGTTACACATCACCCCTCTCGCTTCGTTAACCATTTTACATTAATATTGATGAAATACAGTCAAAATCCGACTTGAAGTTACTCACCGAGTGGTCACATGTTCTTTTGGACCAATAGGCTGGCTGCTTCTACCAGTAATTCCAAAAAGAATGGGAAAATGGAACGCGTTGCGCTGATTATTAAATCACGCGTTTGTGAGTCACAGATCCGCACGAGAGCATTTGGGTGTAGAATAGCACACCACAAGTTACCATTACCACCATCCTTTTTAAATAACCCAGTAGATGTGTGTTCCCACTGAGTAGACATGTTGAAAAATAGGCCAAAACACATTGAACGAAATGCCACCGGAAGTTTCATTCAGAGTACAAATTTAACCGGAAGTACCCCCCCGAACTCGTGTTTTGCTCAAACCTCCCAACAAGTTCATGTGGCGGTGGAAGTGATTGTGTGGTGAAAGTCGTGTGCGAGAGAGAAGTTGTGTTGTTGTTTCGACCACACATCTAATTATTCCTTTTGTGCGTCCTCCCTTAGAATATGAAATCTATCTTCTGCCCACCGTGTCGTTATGCAACTTCTCTGCCTTGTTTGGATGCGTTTTATTTCCTCTCACTGTTTACCAGCCAGGCTTGGCAATAAAGACATACAGTCTCTAAGCAGCATGTAAGTCTGTGCCTTTAGTTGGTGCCATAAAATATGTTTTGCACGCATGGCTGCATAGTTTTGCGGCTTATATAACGCCAATCCGATACGATATTCTTAGCGTCATAAAAAGCCATTAACTGGACTCATTTATCTCCTTTTATCTAGTGGTGCACCGATCCGATCCCCAGATCGGTGATCGGGGGCGATCAGACTTTTTTCCAAGGATCGGGACTCGTGATTTTGTCCCGATCAGGATAGGAAAATAAGTCGGGGAGCATGCCAAATGATTGTTCATTACTTTGACTATCATTGAAATTGACAATTGTACCAAATAGGTTGGGTACTACCAATTTTTGCAGGATCAGGACTATGTATCGGGACTCTGTATCTGGGATTGGGACTCGGCACCGGAGATCGGGATCGGCTGATCCTTAAAATTAAAGGATCGGGAGCAAAAAAACATGATCTGTGCACCCCTACTTTTATCCCTGTTGGTTTTGCCTCTGCCATCACCCCCTCGTAGATTGCAAGATATATGGTGGGATTTGATTGACTGCGCGTTTTTCTTAAATAGGGCTGCAAAGATTAGTCAATTAATCGATGACTAATCGATTATAGAATTAATCGGCAACAAATGTAATAATCGATAATCGCCAAGAAATTGAATCATTGCCATTTCCCCAAGTAAATTTGATATTAATACATCATATTTGAAAGTATGAAATCTTAAATGGTCATAACTGATGGAAAAAAGGTGGAAAAACATCAATTATTATAAAAAAAATGTAATTAAAACATCAAAATATTACGATATAAGTTGTATTACGTCTGTCTATGAGAAAGTAACGTATACATTGAAGTTAACAAGATTAATCTCTTGCATCAAGATTAATCTCTTGCAATTGTTGGTCAGCGTTAACATTTTGGGGATTTTCTACGAGAAAAAACGTCCAACAGATCAATCGACTAATCGTTTAAATAATCGACAACTAACGATTATTAAAATGATCGTTAGTTGCAGCCCTAGTCTTAAACATTCCTGCGATCAGTTGCATACGTTTGTGTGGGAATGTGAGGCGAAGGGCGAGAAAGAGTGCTGCGCTCCCTGTGGATTGCTGCACACTCCCTTAGGCTCGGGTACGGGGCAAGCTGGGTCTTTTCAGCCCCATGAACTCTCATCTTTTCGAAGAAGGATATGGGACTAAACACCGAAGATGCTTCGCTACAAGCAGGGCTTGAAAACAAAATTATTTTCAAAACGTTCCGTTCGGAACGGTTCAGGCAGGCCTATGTTTAACGTTTTCGTTCTCGGAACCGTCCCCAGCCCCCTCCCGCCGCACTGCACCGCGGCTGCCTACAGCTCGTCAGGGATGGGTTAAGTGTGGAGTAAGAATTTCACTGTACATGTGTATATGTATGGGTATGTCTAAATAAAGTACTTTTACCTAGGGGTGAACCGATCACGTTTTTTGGTCTCGATCCTGCCAATCCTGATTTCCGGTACAGCGCCACGATACCGAGTCCCGATCCCGATACAGAGTCCCGATCCTGCAAAAATTGGTAGTAGTCAATTTGAATAATAGTCAAAGTAAATAAACGGTCATTTGGCATTCTCCTCGACTTATTTACCGATCCTGATCGGGACAAAATCACGAGTCCTGATCCTTGGGGGACAAAAAAAGTCTGACGGCTCCCGATCACCGATCTGAGGATAGGATCGGTGCACCACTACTTTTACCATAAACGCATACATTCTGGTGTGAACAGACCTGGTCCGTCCATTTTGGGTTTCTCATGTCAATCTTATTTATTATTCTACTCTCATGCTCTGCTCACAGGGGGACTACGACCCGGTGAAAACCAAAGTGCTTCATTTCAACTTGAATCCAACAACAGTTGCCAAACAACAGCGTCAGGAGGAGTTTGAGGCGCTTCGAGAGGAAGTGACGCGTCTTCGTGAGCACATCCGCGCCCGGAAAGAGGCCAGTGCTCTCGGCTCCAAGGACGACCTGGACAGCAGCACGATCCTCAGCCTGCCGCCGTCACAGGAAGTGCTCGGTAAGACGCTCACCAGGGCTTGAAAACAAAACCCTTCAGAATGTTCCGTTCTGAAGGGTTCAGCCAGGCCTATCTTTAACGTTTTCGTTCTGTGAACCGTTCCGTCCACCAAAATATCGGTCCTGAACCGGTTCGGAACACAAAAAATTTGTTCATTCTTAAAGTTCCTAATTTTGTGAAATATTATGTTTTTTTATAAAGTTTATACAAAATATATTTGGTGGACTTTCAAACTTCAGTGCAACTGTATTAACGTGATAACCGGGTTCAAAGCGCTATTACATTCGCTTCCTTGTCTGTCCACAAGATGGAGCCCCAGATGCATGGGGCTTGATGACTGACGGTGAAAGTGGACGGAAATAGTCTCCCAGACATAGGATATGTTAAAATATATAGCGAACGAAAAAAAAAAAAACGTTTTTAACCGGTTTTGTGGATTTCATAATGTTCCGTAGAACAGTTGAAGAAATCTTTTCTTTGTTTCCGTTTCCGCTCCTCGTAAAATTCAGTACATTTCTGTTCGTTTTCGTTCCTTGAACCGGTTCGGAGCCCTGATGTTCGCCTCGCGTCTTTTGCTCGATACCCAAAGACATGAGTCAAACTCATTGTCCAGAGTAGGGCTGGGACCATTTACAATATGATCGCTAATCGTGTGATGACACTTTATATCATAAGATCGTCAAAACTGTCACCCCGGGGCCTGTTGGCCGAGTGGTTATGGACACCGCACCTAACGCGACCCCATCCATGTTAGTGGCGCTGTGTCTACCGCAGCGTCCGCAGTGTCGCGAGTTCGACTACGCTCGTCGACTTGTCTGCAACGTCTACCCCCGATCTCTTCACCCCAGTTTCCGACTAATCCTATCCAATAAAGATGGGAAAATGGCGCTGACACCGGAAAAAATAACTTAAAAAAAAAAAAAAAACTGTCACCCTAAAAAAGAAAAGACGAAAAACGCAGATTCTGTGTCGTTGGATCCGACTGAGAGTCGGCAGGGCGACCGAGTGTAGGGGACGCTGCCGTGGCTGACGCACGCATCGGCAGGTTTTACAGGCTGCCTGCGACTCGAGTCCCAGTCGAAAGCAAGGCTGTGATGATATAGTCCAACGCGATGCACGAAGATACAGAATATTTTTAAACATGTTTCAACTGCAAGTTGAGAGACGGCTTCTCAGCGACCCGGCTACGTTTTAGCAGCACCAGGACGCGATGTGTCATTCAGGACGAACCATTCCAAATGAACTAACAGAGGGTTGGGTGACCGACAATTATTGCCAAATCACCTTAATAATGTGCTGATTCTTTAACTGCGTGAAGTACAGTATTGATTATTTTAATTAAAACGCACTGACGGAGCGCGGACGGGTGGAGCAGGCGCGGACGGGTGGAGCAGGGATAAAAATTAACGACGACCCGACGTCCTGGGGACGCAATTAATTAACATGGGGACGAACGATTTTTGGCCTCGGGACACAGGCGGGACGATAAAAAAAAAATCCACAGCGCAGGGCGCGCGAGCCAACCAGGGAGCGCGATTTACCCATCACCCAGGGAATTCATGTTCGGCCCTCGTCTTTTGCCCTCGGACACGCCCCCTTCCTCATACACACACACACACACAAGTTACTTTGGCTGTGGTCTCTGCAGGCAGCGGTGAACCGCGCTGCCTCTGGATGTCCCGCTGTATTCGGTAACGACCGTTGTCATATGGTCAAGTCGTACAATGGAGCCGTATGTGTTTAACCGTGTCATTTTGTTACGGAGGATTGATCTCAGAACAGTCGACTGCAGTCGTTCCTCTGCGATGAGATCGCTAGTATTCGGAACGTGCCTGAACCGCGGACTAGGCGCGTGCGTGGCCGCACACCGCTCCGCTCCAGTTTAAAACACGACTCTCCCTGCCTTCATACAGCCCCGTGTAGCAGAAACGTTCGCGAGTTTGTGTGCGTGTGTACTAGGGGTGCAATGGATCACGTTGATCCGAATTTCGGATCGGAACAGGGGGCACGGTTCGGATCATGCCTGATCCGCGGACTAGGCGCGTGTGTGTGCGTGCACGGCGCACACCGCTCCGCTGCGCTGTGCTCCAGTTTAAAACACGACGATACAGCCCCGTGTAGCAGAAACGCGAGTGTATGTGTGTACGCGAGCGTGTGTGTGTGTGTGTATACGCACACAAGTTTGTGTGCCCGTGTGTGCATCCGCCTGTCATAGCGAGCGTGTGTGTGTACGCGAGCGTGTGTGTGTACGCGAGCGTGTGTGTGTGTATACGCACACAAGTTTGTGTGGCCGTGTGTGCGTGCGCGCGGTCACAGCTGTAGCGCGAGTATTTCTGTGTCCCTCTCTGCTTCTCTCTCTCCCCCACTCTCTGCCTCTCTCCCCCTCTCTCTCTCTCTCTCTGTCTCTCTCTGCCTCTCTTTGTCTCTCTCTCTCTCTCTCCCCGTCTCTGTGTCAGTCTGTGTCTCTCAACTGAATAGTTCAGAAATGCGCCTTGAGGCAGCTTTGGCTGCGATTTTGGCGCTATATAAAAATCTGTTGAGTTGAGTTGAGTTCAGAAATGCAATGAATCACATAAATG